>OMKZ01026579.1:0-25482 GCA_900302535.1 Neoniphon sammara
TACACAGAAAAAAGTTTTCATTATTTCGACTGCAGTAAAATGCTCAATGTGAAATCATTCAGCACAACAGGCAGAAAGGAAAAAAACAAAAATGCAACTGGCAACAAAGACAATTCGGTGTGTCCTTACCTTGGAAAGTTTGAGAGTGGTCAGGGTTTTGCATTAAATTAGTTCCAGGGAAACAATCTCAAAGCTCTCATCTACAATCTGTGACACTCAAACTGTCAGTAAAAGGCTGAGTCAACATGGTCTGCATGTTATGAGACTCATTGTAGTTTAGTCATATAACATGCCCATGGGCAAATGTGGACCGTGTGGACTCAACTACACTCAGTCTGGGGAATGTGAACTGTGTTGACTCAGCCATTTTGTGACTGCTGGGGCGTTGCTTTAAAAGAGCGGCTGAAAGTTGATTCGGTCATAAAAATCTGCATACATTCAGGACATTCTGTTTGTCATGTGAGTTAAAATTTGTGGTTGCAAGCCCTTGGAACTACAAATTGACCAATGCTGAAATGAGATTGTGGCCCTTGTAGAAATAGTGGTCTGTGCATGTACAATAACTATGCATCTCAGAAATTTTAACGCTGCATATTTTCATCATCCTTGGTGGAAAATAATAGACCAAGGGGGCTGGGTGGTTGACCACTAGTGATTTAATTTGGCATAGTCTATGCTTCATTGTTTTGTTTTAGAGGCTAAGCTGTTGTATCCTGCTGCAGAGCGCTCCAGTTGGTTTCACATACATTGGAAAAGCAAAGCACTCATCACGTGTTTTGTGGTCCAAGCCAAATTAAAGATCACCACCTCAGTGCCTCATCAGCTTTCTTATTTTTCAGCAGACTCACTCATCAATCTCCTCTACCAGCTTCCAATTTTTGTCTCTGAGTGCGATTGCCTGCAGACACATGCAATTACTTGTATTAAAGTCTGCAAACACAGCACAACATCATTCAGTAATAACTGACATGGCCTGAGTTCATGTATGTCCTCTGGAATTAGAGTTTTAGTACATTTAATACATTATCATTATAACAAGGTTGTGATAAAGATGTTACCATTTTGCAAAGAAATCTTCACAAGCTGGAGTGTTTTGTGGAATGAGAGTTTCTCTGAAGTACTATTGTGCATCCTCTGTCCATTTTGCTGCTTCCTTGGATGTTGAGAGAGGCATTTCAAAAAGCAGCAAAGTGCAGGATGGGAATCAACTCTGTTGAACCCATTTCAGAGGTTATCAGCTGTATTTTGACATAGATGAGGCAAGAGCTTCATATCAAAGTGAGTGTGTCCTTTTAAACATTATCTCACAGTGAAGAATAACATACCAGTGGCATGAAATCTATTAAATTAAACACCAGCGTGTCTGATGCAAAAGTAGAAATCATTCGTTTCTGTGCCCTTGTAATGTGCAATCATGGGGTTTCAAAATATATGTGTTCAAGACATGTCTGTCCCATTTTCACCTACCCCAGTAAAAATCAAGAAACAGAACTGAGGGATAAAGCAAAGAAACCTATCTGGAACTTTTCCTTATATTATAGAATCATTTATTTTCTATCACAGTTTCTTATGCATTCAAAGGTTAGAAGAGGAAAGAAAAATAGAGAAATCACAGAACTAAGTTTCCAGTGCATTTAAGTACTTAAAGGGTTAGTTCTACTTTCTGTAGAACTTCTGTGCCGTGCACTATATTACAGTTGAGAAAAAGTACTGCCAAGAAAATGTCTGCATGACGGCAATGTAAAGTATTCTCAATATAGCGTACAGTTACACTGATATTGATTTTTTTTAGGTGGTTCTTTTTTTAGGTGGCTATATATGTTTTGTTGCTGCCCCCCTCCACTGCAGTACATTATCTTCTGTGCCAGTTCTCCTGACTGCTTCTCCAAACTCGGGGAGCACCGACCAGCATCTACTGCAGGTAAGACGCTGGCTATGGATAAGTACCTTATACAACCCCACTTCAGCAAACCCGAACTAACCCTTTAAGGCTGTATAGACTGTGTCAAAGATGAGCTCAATATGGAATATATTGCTTAATTAAAAACCTTTCCAGTGTCTGATTTCCCTAAAGCATCACAAACCCCTGTGAATTCAGTTCGCTCTCATGGGGGATATTCGTCCACAAGGAGGTCAGAGCACAGGGTCACCCAGAAAGCAGACCCCATGAGCTCACTCAGGACACTAATACGTTCTCGATAAACGCATTCTCTAACCATTAGGCCACCCTCACACCATTAAGCATCTCTTAATTCATGATTTTGATGCCTGTGCATTAAAAATGCAGTTATATTAACACTGAGTGTGATTTGCACTTTTTGTGACCATTTGTGCAGACACTGAAAAGTTAATAGGTACGGCAAGGTGACCCACTGGTCACCTGGTACAAACATTTTGCTTTTGCTTTTTTGAGAAGGAAATGCATTGTACATTCCCTGTGAGTGTTTCTTAGTGTGATGGCTCATTTGTATACTGTAAGTGCCCCAAATATAAAACAGGATTTGGCCTTCAAGGTGATACAGCTTATTAGACCTGAGACTCTCCACTTCGCTGTTAAATTACTCATTACAAAATTTGTCTCAATTTGTGTCATCATTTTAACTGAATGAGATGCACTAGATGTCAAAAAATCTTTCAGACAGAAGTTTGATTTTAACGTAAAAGCAAATGGAAATTATCAAAGACAAGCCTGGTGCACAGATGTGGATCAGTGGCATAGGGCCTGTTCAATTTTTAAGTACAGCAGGACTTCTTGCATGAGTAGTGGTAGATTAGAGATGTTGTAATAAAATTAGATACAAGTCTTTGTAATTCTCACAGTTAGTTTGTGTTTCAGGTTGAATTGTGGCCTGGTAGAATACCAAACAGAGGTTATAACGATTTACTCTCACCACTCACCAGAACAGGACACGAGAACACGCAGGACTCCATCTTGCACTTGTCTTGTTGTGATGTGTGGAAATGATCCTGCCAACTGACTACTTACTTTGATTAGTCTGACTTTATGAATTAAAATAGGTATTATGTCAAGTCTATAAATAGATGTTGTATATCTAAGGTTGCACTTTTTGTGTGTCCATGTAATGTGCAGGTGACTTGACCAGCACATTCTCCTCTCATTAATTTTATTAGTTCCCTTTAGGAAAATTAATTATGGTTTAATTATGGTAAGCAAACTACATTAACTATAGTAACTGTTTTTTGTTTGTTTGTTTGTTTTGTTTTGTTTTTGGCGGAAAGTAAAACTATGATTTATTCCTTTCTTTTTTTTTTTTTTTTTAACTAACTAAACTTCATCATTCTTTTGCTGTCATATTTTGATACTGAGGTGACTATTAGCTCTATGGATTTTGATGAGTTAAGTTAATAGAAAACATCTGTAACATAAGAGTTAATTTAGTCACAGCTCATTAATTTGTGTGTTCATGTTATGATATGTGTATTGTGAGTGTTTGTAAACAGGGTGTCTTGGGACGCAAGACAAATTTCAGCTCAGCTAACGATAAAACTATTAAACATAAAAAAGTAAAAAGGTATTCAGTGATTGTTTTGTTTTAGCTGCAACCAGCATGTAGTCCAGGCTGGTCTGTCCATCCATCCCAAAAATTAAAAAAAATATTTGGAGCTGGTTTTCATTATCCATATCTATTCATCCTGAACTCGCACTAACATGAGTGATGGGTTGTCGGACTGCGGGGAAAGTTTTCTATTGATTGTTATGTCATTTACGCCCCTCGCTTCCTCCCCTTTCCCAACTTGATCCTGAACTTACATTGAGATGTGTGATTGTCTTTATCTTTTGATCCCAAAGTTGACATGATTGAAAGCTTGTCAAACTCAGGAGAGTGATCCCATGGCTACACTGAGATTTGCGAAGGTTCATTGGGTTAGAGAGTTTCCAATTGTTTTCTATTGATAACTCTACATCTTCATTAATCTTGCACTCGTCTGTCCCAGACATTTGTACAAAATATGCTCTGCTTTTCATCATCTACACAGGGCTGGAAATAATACTCAGCAAGTACTTTCATCTTGGATAAGTACAATATGAAGATCACTCGTAAATGATATTGATTTTCATTTGATTATATTGATTTTTCATTCCACCTTAAAAGAAAAAGGCCACTAAATAGGGGTCATGTTATGTGTCCTTTCCATGCTTACAATCCAAGTGCTGGTCACTGTTACAGCATCAAGACTCAAAGCTGAGGTGACACACAGGCACACAGCTCTTTACCTCGCTGACAGAAGAAAACAATATAAACAACAGGAGTAGCAGCATTACTAACAAACATCATCCAAAAAAATATCTCCTTCAAAGAAATTTAAATGAGGTTTGGTTTTTATCCTTGCCAGTTTGTCTATTTCTTGGCAAGCTATTTCAGAAAGTTACCAGTGGATTAGTCTGGAATCTGGTCAACAGATAGCTCTTACCTCAATGATCATTTGATTTGGTTTTGGTGGTGATTCGGATCTCTGGATAATTTTTGTGCTAAATTCAAGTGCTGGTGGGAAGGTCCATCACTCTTGACTTCTTAGTCAGCTGCTATACAGTGGTGCATTCAATTGCTATTCATAAGTGCTCGGGCTAAAACAAACTATTAAAGGAAATGGTTATCAAATATAAGCTGTTATGGCTGCTGATATGCAGGTTTAGATTTCAGCTTTGCAAGAGACTTCACTCATACTGATCTCGTAAAACTAAAATATTGAATAGAAAATAGAATTGTCCAAGCCACCTTCAGAGGTAATCAGAAATGATTTGTCCTGATAATTACCAAAAGTAAGTGCAATTACAGTTTGGATTAACATACAACATAAGTTAGGTTGTTGATGCAGTAAATCTATGAACCAATGTTACTTAAGACAAATTCCTCTCATTATACTTGATAGGTTGTACTTGCTAAGAGAGATGCTGATTCAAGAAAAAAATGTTATTAAGAAAGACATGCAAAGCAAACAGGTGGCAGACATTTCAAATAGAAACTTCAAGTTTGCTATTGGAAAACAGTAACTTAGCAACAGTGGATGTTCAGGATGACTTTGGGATGGGAAATGGGAAAGATGTCTGTGGTACTTTTGGTGTGATAAAACTATTATTCTAAAAGTTTAGACAACAATTGCTTAAAACTCCACTAGAGCACTGTAACTGTAGAGCAACTACTCTTCAGTTAATTTCAACAGCTTGTACCCAGACCTTTTGTCACCTCCCTTTCTGCTTTTCCTGGATTTCTCTTTTTCATCTCTCTCTCTCTCTCTCTCTCTCTCTCTTTCTCCATCTAGCTTGATCTATCTAGCTTATCAGCTTATTTTCTTTATTTCTTTATTTAACAACTCAACAAATCTGTTCGAAATGTTATTGACCTGAATGCGGTGATTAGAGCACTGAAACACCATATTTGCGTTGTTGTCATAATACAGTATATCAAAACTAAGTCACTGATAGTTCAAGAGCATAATATAGGCAGTGCCAATTAAAATGTCTTTTGACTCATGCAAATGAAGAAATTCTTTTGGAAATAATGAGTGAATAATTCATTACTATTGAGTATGTTATCAAGCCCTGGTTTGTTAACTGATTTCTCCATACTGGCTTGTTCAGTGTCGACTGCGTGCCAGGCTTTATTCTAATGATGCTGTCTTTCCCAATCAGTGTCAAGCCCCTGCTGTAGAGAGAAAAGTCAATTATGAACCTTTCACTTTGCCATGCTCTGTTGATTCTACTTCTATCTTGCACAGTTCTGCATTTCATTGCAATTATTTAGCAATAATACCAGGAGGGCATTCTTTGCAATAATTATAAGTATGAGGAGGATGCAGCTAGAAGTGAGTTGCCATTGTTACTTGGCAGTCACAGACGTATCCATAATCACAGTAAGGAATGCCCTAAAGGGCATTATGGATGTTATACACTGCTTACTATTGCATGTTTACTGAATTGATTTTTTTTTTAGGAATATGCACTGTAAAAACAGGTGAAAGAAGAAAGATTGCCATTTGCCAAGTAGCTCCTTTGTTATCAGCTTTGTAGCACAGCTAAAACGTGCATTGGGCTGATGAAATCCAATGTGTGTGCCATCACATTTCTTAAACACACATATTTTGTAACCATTGACTTTCCAATATAACAGTGCTCTACAATATGCAGAAAACCACTGGATTGCAGCCAACAAGCAGTTTTATGGATTTGTGTATGTTTTCTGTGCAAAAATTTACAAGACACTGGATCTGCTGATTATCATCTTTGTTCACAGATAAAAGAGCTGCAAGAAAAAACAAACAGATGCATTAAAGTTTATGGTGGGCAAGAATGTCCTCAACACAGAATGCCCTTTCAGTCAGAGATTTCAGTGGGACAAATAGTCTCATCCCAAGTTTGGAATGGATGTGAGATTATCTGGTTAATCCTATAAATAGAAGGTTTTAGTCTGTTTCCTAAAATTTACATTTACTGATCATTTTCAAAGCATATGGTAGTGTCTTAGATGTTTGAATGGGTTTTTCCTACCCTGCAGGCAGCCATTTGTTTTCATTCATGCCAGTATCATATGAAAATCAAATTGCAGAGACTTGAAATTTGAGACAGGTAATCCATCACTGTGAACATCCTGATTGGATTTATTTTGTCAAAGTTATTTTATGGTTGCATGGTGACAGTTCAATTTTTACACTGTTTTGAGAAGTCTGCATGTCCTCTGGTGTGTTCACATGCTAGTGAGAAGCTCCAACATCTGGTACTTCAAATTCATCTCCCAAACAGCATTGTATTCACAAACAAACATAAGAATTGTTTAAAAAAAAAAAAAAGAAAAAAAAAAAAAGGATGATTTGGATTTGGCTTATTGCTTTTAAAAACTTATGATAGTCAATCTGGTTAACGATCAAGTAGGACATTTTTAATGAATTATCACTGCACATCCTCTCTGTTGCATCCAGAAAACTACACCACAGAATCAATGTCAGCACCAGAAAATAGTCCCCTAAGAAAGGACTATTTTACAAACTTACAAGCTTACAAACATGACCTCTAAACCTGAGCACAATTGTTAGCTTGAGATTTAGGAAAAGTTTAGGGTTCATCACCTAAACATTTGCATTAAAAAACATGAAATGTAGTACATATCTAAACATATAAAATCATATGGTCTGCTTTGAGAAATCGAGAGGTGCAGGGGCTCCTGGATGCAAGAACTTCATGTTGATCCTTCTGAAAGCTGCATTCACACACTCAAGGTGTTGCCTACCTGATGTTCTCTATGGTAACAATCAGTAGTTTAGTGCATCATTCTCTTAACATCTAAATTGGGCTTCTTTATGAATACTTCCGCTGGATTATGTACCAAGGGAAAATCACAGCCTATGATAAATGTTGCCTATTGTTGTATACTTCATTAATTTGAAAAGACTGAGTGGTGAAATGCATGAATATGAAAATGGGGGTGGACATATCCGTCACTGTAGCATGAAAGGATGCCTTCAAGAACAACAAAACTCACTGTGTAGTCAGATGAATGAGTGGACACATTTCTTTTTCCCATGTGGTCTTTTTGTTCCACATCCACAAATAGATGAGACCACCTTGTGTTTCAAATCAAAAGCATGCAAACATGTTAATAAGCAGTAAGCCATACAGTTGTACTTCCGGATGTGCTCTCCCTCAGTAGCTAATTAAGAAGATATCTTTTTGATCTCATAATAGCCCTGCTGCCAGGGTAAACAAACAAAGTGACAATGACACAAAAAAATGTATTTTTGCACTTCAAGAGAAGATCAAGCTCTCATAGATGTCTATTTTTAACAGTTTTGTTGAGTAATGTCTCCAGTAGCATAGGTGTAATGTGATTTATTTAAAATTTTCTCAGACATTATTAGGCAACTAAAAGCTGTAAAAATACAGTATTTGCAAGAATCTTTACAAAAAATAAAAGAGGAACACTGATGCCAATCCCATGTAAAACACATACAACTCAAAAAGACATTTTGCTTACAATGTTTTTTAAAGCTGTGATGGCACTAGACTTTTTGCTACCACAGAAGTGAGATGCCACATCACAGTGCAGTTTAATATTTTTTGTTTCACGAATTAGACATTCAATGTGAAACATCCCCTGCTAATATTTAAGAGTAAAATAACAATGACCTTTAAAGAAATCATGCAGTGAACATAGAATATTGTAATTTAGACTGCATTTAGAGGAGGACTGGTTGGTTCCAGTCTGTTCAGGTCAGATAGATTAAAATAGATTTGAAACTTCCTCCCCTAGAATCTCAGGGTATCAAAATAAGCATCAGCAAATCTTCTTTAAAACATATACTTCTGTGTAAATATCTTTGCTTAAATTTCTGATTTCTGTTTATCTCTCATCATTTAGCTCCCTGGTTTAATTTTGTTTTGCCATTTTCATCTTTTTGCTCATTCTTTCTTTTATCTCCTGTCTTTTACTTTTATTTACTCCCCGGTTTAGTGTTGTTGATTTTACGGAGCTGTTTCTGTAAAGCACTTGGGAAACTGTTTTGAAAGGTATTATGTAAATAAAGGCAATTGTTACACTGAAGGATAACAACTCAAGCTCACTTAACCTTGATCCCTCTTAGTAGCTGAAGGTTGAGTATAGCTCAATGATGGTAGAGACAATAGTAAAAACATGAACAGCAGTGGTTATTTACATACAGTTAATGTACCAGACAACAGTTTAACGTTTGAAATCATTCGTTGCCTCGGCTCCCACGCCACCCATAACACTAAACGTCACAGGACGGAACTCAAGGCATAAGCCCATAATTCCGATTTTCCTGCCCAATGCTATGCACTCTACCCTTAATATCCATATTTCCGATAGACCGGGAAGGCAGCATCAGGTGAACGTCATTAGTTGTTACGTCTGGTAACAGTAGCGTCAGGTAACCATGGAGATATGGCCGCTGTCAGCCAAACTACTCTCGTACACTAAACTTTGCCCTTTTTTCTGGTTGCTTCAAATGATAAAATAGCTGCTCCGGAAAGCAACACTTGAAAATGGCTGGGAAAATACGGTGCCATAGCCTCCGTCTGGTAACGTTAGCTTGGCTCATACAGTCTATGGCAAGGCTATGGATAATGTATTTATAATCGGCTATACTTAGCTAACATTTGCGCCATCTACTTATAACGGTCACATAACGTCACGTATAATGTTCAAGAGAAATTATCAGGTAAAATAACTCTTTTAAAATTTAGTCAGTGTAACCCACATATCTATAGAGGATCTGTCAACCTGTTTGTATGGAAGTTAGCAGCCACTGGATGTGAAAATAGAATTTGTTCACCTGCTAGCTAAGATATTTTGATGAAAAATGTTTTTCTTGCAGGGTGGAGCTGTTGTTGAAATCTTCAGTGCACAGGGAAAAGACCCTGTTGCAAAATGGAAACTTAACGGAGGGCCATCAGCCATACGTAAAGTGAGTTTTCAATGTTGCTGCTTAATCCATATGACAGCCTCCAGATGCACTCAGCAATTAGCTATGTACATCTCACATAGAAATCTAATTATGAACCTAAGTAAGAGTATTAACGGAAAGAGGGTTTGATTGAGAAAAGGAATAGGCTGTCATTGATTTACCTGCCATCAGATGTTTTCTGAATTCCAGCCGAGATTTTAGGGTGTTACTTGTTTGCTTGTTTGTTTGTTTGTTTGTTTAATTCTTGTATGTGCTGCCAAGGATAATGCTAATGTTTGCACTAAATTAAAGTTGATGAGAGCAATAGGGCTATACAATTAGCCACTTTGGTCATACTTACCATACATATAAGGCCTCATCCCCTCGTATTTCTTCCCCTATAGGAGTTTCATAAAGAAGTCAAAGGATTTGTGTACTGTCTGGAGGGTTGCAGCCAAACTGTAAAAATGCAAACGCCAGAGGATAGTAAAATGGCTCGTAAGTCTATACTATGATACTTGTACCCATTCTGTACAAGTATATTCTGTTGTGGCTATTTGTATTTGATTGCATTGTTTTTCTTCTTTGCTTGATTTTTCCCCAGTTGGTCTCCTTCAGAGATTCTTAGTCCTTCAAGTGAATATTCCTCACTGCAAAGACTTTTCTACTGAGCTTGTGTAAGTACAGTAGGTCTGCATTTTTACTACTTCAAAATAAGGCAAAATTGGCCCAAAATTTCTATGAACATGTCATCAGTGCAATATGGCACTAAAATTATGTTTAATTCAATAAATGAACACTTTCTTATGTAACACAATCATTGATGCTTTCATATAAAACACAGAAAACAGTTCTTGAATGAATGAATTCCCCTCAGACCTCAGAGAGAGAGAGTGAGTTAGAGAGAGGGAAACATTTATGTTCACCTCCAGTAAGAAAATACTGTATTTGGGCCTCATTTTATTATTTTTTTTAAATCTCTTGAGGTCTCCTGATAAATTGACTGTATCTTACTGATGAGGATTGTGGCTTTGCTTGAATAAACATCCATAATGACGTGATATTGGTTTGATTTATAAAACAATAAGTGCTTTTCACCTGTCAAGTTACTGTGCTTGCTCATTTTCCTCACTCATTCTCTTTCTAAAGAAGACTGTTATCTTGCCAGTCACGATACAATCTGCAGGTTTAGAAATATTAAACAATTCATCTTAGTAAAACAAATCATGTGGGAGTTTCAAACACATTCAGCTTTTCCCCATGCACAGGGTGCTGGTTGTGGTTCCTTTTGTGCAATGCACTGCGGTGTTTTTGTATTGATACCACTAGATTTAGTCACTGAAAGAAGACTGTCTCTGTGTATATGTCAGTTACCCATGCTGTAATTAAAAAAACACAATTTATGTATAATCAAGACTCTGATGGAGTCTATAATGAATAGACTCCATCAGTTTATTTTGCCCTGGTCTCTTTATGGGCTGGGGGAAATTCAGTTTACCATATACACTTGCTCTTTTAGGTGGTTGTGTAAATTAAGACACTGACGAGTGTTGAGGGACCCATTGAAAACAAATGTAGAAAGAAATGGGTTTACAGGATGAGAAATTAAATAGTTTCTCACTCTGTGGTTATTTTGTTGCTGTATTATACATGCACGGTTTCTGTGAGAAAATCTGCTTTTTTTCTTGCATTTTTTCTTGTTTTCCTTTTTTTCCCCTTTTTTCTCACAAAATGCAACTGTGTGTGTGTGTGTGTGTGTGTGTGTGTGTGTGTCTGTCTTGCTCTTTCGTTCATCCAGGTCTTTCTCTCTCTGTGTCTTTTATTTCTGTCTCTCTTTGTGTGATACAAATATCTCTCTGTGCCTGTGCCTCTTTCTTTGTATTATTGATTGTAAATAATCACGATTATGTTCAGGACTGATGACTGACATCTCTTTGCCACAGTAATTGCAGTTTGGCAGGGCTACACTCTAACCAGGAGGAGGGGAAGGTGAAAGCTGTTACCAAACCGTGTCAAACTCCAAGAAAGGCCAAGAAACAGTGCCATAAGTGTCAAGTGTCATAAGTGTCAAAGCCTGCTTTAATTTTTGCTGGTTTTCACACCAGAAAAAACACATTATTTCAGATAAAGAAAAGTGTTCCTGTAGGTGCTCTCATTGGAGGCTACAGTACATTGTGCTTCTTCATGATTAGGTGACTGCATATCTGTGTGTTTGAGTGTCAGTGTGTGTGTGTGTGTGTGTGTGTCGGTGCAGTCTTTTGTGTTCGTGCATTCAAAACTGGATCATTCCCAATTCACATATCACATATTTTTCAGTTGTTGACAGGTGCCTTTTTAATAATCTCTTCTGACAGATGTCTGCTTTGAAGCTTTTGTAAAATGATGGGATTGTCTTGGATTGTGATTTTTTATTTTAACTAGAAAAACAGCCTTTCTGTGCTGCATAAGCAACAGGTCTCTTAGTGAAAAAAATGCTTTATTATTAGTGGAGAAATATCTAACATTTAAAATAAGTGAATAGTAAATACTGTATATCATTCTCCATGTATAATGAGTTATTGTAGGGCTGTGAGTAGAAAATATTAAATTTTGCTTACTTGGTGCTAGATGGTAACTTTGTTGTATTTTGGCACGAATAATTGAAGTAGAATCAGTCGGAGGAGGAGAAGAATGAGGAAGATGAATAGTTGGAATATTAGTAAGAGATTGAGTGGAAGAAGGAGAAGTAGTTGGAGTAGTTGTCATTATAAGAGTAGTAGTAAGATGTTTGAAGAACATTGACGAACATGAATTTAATAGGTCCAGAATGAATTGTTGCATTGCCAGCTGATGTTACAACATTTGGCTTACAACATTTCTGAACATTCCACAGTTCATATATATGGGGAAAAAAGAAAAAAATCAAATGTTTCAATAAGTATAAAGAAAATTGAAAATGTTATTACCTCACTGCATCCCCCTAAGTATCTTTAAACCCTTTAAATGTACCATTTTAAAGTTTGAATAAAGTCTCAAGCTGAAAATATGTGGTAGAAGTGACAGTCCAACATTTTTGCTGAGAAGAATAAAAAAAAAATCAGCACTCTCCCTAATAACACTGAAATGATTTTGAGTTTCTAGTATGTAATATTTTCCCCATTCCTCACCAAAATGAATTTTTTTGTGTGTGGTGGCAATCGTTATTTTGGATAAACTCATACTATTGTGCGCAGGCCTTGAAGTTTGTGTGATATTACTGCTCAAGGCTTCATCCCACGACTCTTGTTCTATTTTCCTGTTCTCTTATCAACAGGATAACTGATATTGGGCATCTGAAAAGAAGACTTTACCTATCGACAGTGCATAAGGACTTGTTTGCCACACCTTTGCATGCAAGGATACCTTTTGTTGGACTAAAACGTAATACTGTAAGTATTCCAGTCGACATGCTCAACATACTCTTTCACAGTGTCTCTACATGTGCTTTTAGCTTTGTACCTCTTGTGTTACTGTGGCTCAGTGTTTGCTTTTGTATTATTGAGCTGTTTCTTTATTACATTCTCTGAACCTTAAAGTAATATCTCCTCCATTGCCTTAGTGGTCTAACTTGTGCATCGACCTCGTATCATTCACCGGTGAACTGTTCAAGGGTGCCGGCTTTCTGACTCTGGATGGCATCACTTTGTCTGCCAGCTGCAAACTGCGTCGAATCTTCACAATGAAAACAGAGCCTACAGGAATGTCAGATCATGGTAACACAGTTGGGCACACAAAAACAATTGATGTCAAAACAGCTTTATCAGTTTACCTTGACTGACAAGTCTGGGCTACATCTGAACCACACAACACACACACACACACACACACACACACACACACACACACCAGATACACACACAAACATTGCCATTAGGACCGGGCGATATGAAAAAAATCAAATATCGTGATATCTTTGACTGAATGCCTTGATATTAACATTGTGATGTTATTGTAGGAATGAGTATTGGTGCTTCCATAAGATACTTGCACACAGGAGATTTTTGATTGATTATAAATGTGGATGTGATGTCCAAGCAGGTAGAGGCAGAGAATAGAACAAGTACAACTGTCTAATAAGTTCAGAAAAATTGCATTTACTTTAATGCACATTTTAAAATAAGGAAAAGGCAACACTTAAGTCATATCATGATAGTACGATATCCAAAATCCCAGATGATATTTAGTCTTATTTGACAATATCGATATAATATCAATATGTCGCCTAGCCCTAATTGCCGTTGTGATAGACCTCACCATTTATTGATAGTTTTTGTTCTCTGAAAAATTAAGCTTGGCTTTTAGTGGACATTAAAGAGAAGCAATAGTCATGTACTCACGGATGCCGGTAATCCATGCTCTTCATTCCAGAGTTCCGTTTCTTCTTTGTAGGCTTTTGATGTTACCAGTCTGTCAACTTTAAACTGGACTTTTTATGAAACAACTGTGTGCGTGTGTATGTGTGTTTGTGAGACAGAGACAGAGAGCAGCAGAGAGCGAATTGGCTATTTTCTCTGATAGTTGGCTTACTGTCATTTTTCTGAGAGAACAGTGGTGGTTTTGTTTAGCCCTGATATGGCTCAGCAGTGCCTGATGCAGTTAGTTACGCAGTGCACATCCCAACTCTAGTTGCCAGTAGAGAATGCACTGTCATTTTGTATTTCTCAATAGATCCTAATGTTGCCATCGCTGTCTCATGTCATGACAATGTGGCATCCAAGAAGAGGTTATTGGTCTGTTTTAAGTTTTAGGTTCCATGTGAATTGTTTCTTATTTTAATCTAGACACGTTTCTCAGTGGAGCTGGTCTCATGGACTTGATCCCTCGTAGCTGCCAGTTCCTCCCGGATGTAAACCACGTAACGCTGGTATTGAACATGGAGAAGGTGCGGCAGGCAGATACGAGGACTGGCCTTGTGAATTCTGACAGTGGTAGGTAAGAGCAAATCACAGGATTTTAAAGAAACACAGCATAAAATCAAACTTATACATTTTTAAGGCATCACAGGAAGCTAATCTACTTTGTTGATTCTGAGCTGCTATTATATAATGAGAGTTACTCAAGGTGTGAGATTACACATTTGAATGGCATTAAAAGACATTCCCATGACTCAGTTAATGCTGATATGCTCACAGGGAAGCATCCAGGTGCATAAATGTGTGCATGTAGAGGACCTTTTTATTCAAAGAGGCTCTGATGACAATCGATTTGTTTTCCTTGTATGAAATTCATGTGGACTTAATTTTTTTGTTCATTTGCACCTCACTTGTACTCAGAGAGCTGCAATTATCTCCTCATATAAAAAAGACATGCACCAGTAATTCAGTTCCACTGTGCTCTGCTGCCTCTGTGGCCTTTTTTATTAGCGCTTATTTATTTGTTCTGACAGCTGTCTAAGTCATGTTGAGTCACCCGGCAGTGCCCATAGAAATGAACAGTAACCACACACAAGAAATAGCTTTCATAATTAGCATCTGCATTATTAGCATAACATTCCTAACAATAATTAAAAGGATTGCTATTAAAGTAGGCATCCAATCTAACTGTCTGAAAAAGATTCTTGATGAATACTGTTGCTTCAGTACACAATCTGTCAGGAGTGGTTAATAGAAACGAACAGCAGTTTCTGTTTTTTCATGCAGCGATTAGTTGAACCTTTTATCCCAGTTCTTCACCAAAGACTGTCTTTCTCAAGGTCACTGAATTATTACAAATAAACTCTTGTCATATTGTTAGTCTATCAGTCGCGAGTCTTATCATTTCATCTCCTGTGTGTTGAATCTGCTGCATCTAAGAAGTTTAATGATGAAACATCCTCTTTTCAGTATAATTCCTTCTTCCTTCCTTAGTATATCCAATTTAGCGTGCTTTATAACATCTTGTCATCCTATGTGTTCTGTGTGAAAGTGTCTGCTCTCATGAGGATCAGACAGAAAGTGTCATTTGTTACTATGGAGGTGGCTCTAATGAGCCCTGGCACAGATACAGCAGGGTCAGGCCATAGCTACCACCAGTCAGTCACTTGCCATTTACCTTTTTCACACAATGATATGGAAAAGATGGACAATTTGTATTGACTGATTAATGAAAAAATCCAAGTCAAAATCAGCTCATCAGTAATTTATCCTTTATATTTCTGTTTTGAGTGTAAACTGTGTGTTGGGAACTATATAATTCACAGTTGTCCTACCTGCTGCAGGTCAAAGGATTCTGTTCATTTTAACTTCATAGATAGATACACAACTGACACGCATTATTTATTTATTTTGAAGCCATGCAAGCATTGGTGGCTGTATTTTCAGCTCCAAAAGGTTGCAGTCAGTGCCAGCTCTTCCATTACGCACATCACACAGTATGCGGGGGGCTCCCTTCTGCCTGGTGATGTTATAAGTGTCTTATTAGAAGTCCACCACATCTATGGGCCATGCATCTGTTTTCTCTCCAGTTGCTGCCTTTGTTGCACTCCTGAATGTTTGCCCCTTCATCAGAGCTTGTGTAACTCGACCTTGACTCTTCCACGTTTGTTGTTATTCATTCTTTTGTATTCCCAATGGCTGGCAGGCTTTCTAGCTAAGCTCTCATCCATATATATATTACCATGGGACCAGTAATATGAGACTAGGGAGGAGATCAATGCAAATGGCATACAGATTCAAACAGGCTGCACGCTTGCGGTCTCGAGGCCCTAATATGCACATCCTCCTCTGGCACAGTGGCTTAAGCCCTGAACATATAGAAAGAGTCAGTGGACGTGCATCTTTTAATGTGTAACATTTAATGCCTAAAAGTACACACTGCACAGGAGATCTGAAACTAGGACAAACACAAGATCAGCTGGTCACTCCTGCAGCGTATGGAGGCCAGACACTGCATTTCGGTGCTTTCTGTATTTTTTGCCCCCACTGTAGACTGTGAGGTGCTGATGGTTATGGTTAGGTTGAGGGTTACAAAGCTGCCTTACAGGCAACTTTCAGGGTGAGAAGTGCAGAAAAGTGTATTTTGGTGGTCTGTTCTGAGCTGAAGCTGTTAGTCTCCATTGAGAACAATAGGGGGGTTTGTTGACACCAGCATTTGACACTTACAACTGTCCAGGGCTTTGGCATGTCCCAGTTATACTTTTGTGTTTTACAGGGGTGCTGTTGAACACCCCCGATTCTTCATACACCCCTTGTGTAAGTCAGCATTTCTTCGCTGAGGAGTGTTACCCTAAAATTCTTGAGGTGTTTTGATGTGATCACACCACATGGACTAATGGTACGTTGTGGTACAGGAAACTGGGAAACTTCCAACATGTAATTTCTTGCTTCCCACATGAGAGCATTGTGTTTGTTTAAAGGACTACCATGCAGTTTCAGCATTGTTATAAAGAGCAACTCCCAATATCACAAGTATCCAACTCTTTCAACTGACTGTAAAGTTTGCCATGCACAAACAGAAACTTGAAAGCCTGCTTAGAAGCTTAAAAGATCTCTAAGCGATTTTCAGACCATAAATATAGTTGTCATATAAAAAATGCTATTTTTTTCCTCAAATATGTTTGAAATAATGTACATGTCACATGAGATGAAGATTTAAGGGTTTAGTATTTTTATAATGATTTGTTTTGATCTACATAGCATGGCTCCTTTGCTATGGACACCATCATGTTTGCTGCTATGTTGGCATCAACAGCTTAGGAGCTTCACACTAGCAATGACAACAGTTTGCGATTACTTAGTGAAGCACAAATGTTTCTGTCATTACAAGTAACTTACCTCTAATTTTGACATCTCTTTAGCATCAAAGATGATAATGGACAGTTTCACTATCAAATGAGTTGATTGGCCCCAACAAAACTGCTGAGGGCAGTATTAAAACTCTGTTGCACACAGTGATATGGGTAGAACTCAAAGAAGAAACTGAGCTGGGAATCGCTTAGTGTTTAGTCACTTTAAACACTTCAGATTACAGAGGAAAGAAAGTCAATATTAAAAAAAAAACATTTTATTTTTCTTAAACATATTTGCTTCTGCATTTTTTTATTTTTTTTCCTGTGGTTCTGACTTCTTACAACAATCTTGTATTTGCTCAGCAGCTGAGCAAATACAGGAACAACAGAAAGCGTTTTGTGCAAGCAGTGAACTGTAACCAAGCAACAAGTGATGTAATGCAAGAGTGTCCCATTATTCTTTATGTGCACCCCTGAAGGCTTGCAAACCTTGATTCTAACTCTTAGGGCCCCAAAAGAGGCAAAGGCTACTCCACCTGTGAACAGCTGAAATGTAACATTCAAATACTGCCAAAAAGTCTAGTAACTCAAGTTTATTTATATAGCCTTTAATCACAAGCATGTCTCAAAAGCCTTTACATACCTTATCACATACCATAATACATCACAATATACCAAACACATATAAGGACTACATATACATCGTAACTATACATATAATACGCCATACTACATAGTTTACATGTCTTATACCCTGTGACATCAAATGTCATGCCACATACAGAAGGTATGGCATCTAGGCCCACAAGCAGGCCCCTCAACTTTACAGGGTTAAAAATATCAAAACTAATATTTGAAGGGACAAAGCCTTCATCAGTAGTCTTCCTCAGTTTTAATATGTTAAATATGATATAAATTGTGCTGGTGCATCTTATCATATCAGCACAGCGCATTTAATGTTAATTTAGAGAATTAAATAATTCAGTTAAAGTCACTTATGCATAAGTCACTTATAACTCTGTATAAGTCAGTTAAAAGTCACTTATGTCATCACCAGGTGGGACACAGAATAACCCTTATAGATTTGGTTGTATCCATTACATGTGTTCATTTTTGGATTTTGTCAAGTTACAATTCAGTGTGTATGCTTGTAGTATAATTTTTTTTGGCTGCTTGTTCAGGATCAAACCTAGTTGCTATTCATTCAGCATATTTTTTCAGAATAAGAGCTTGGGAAATTCATAAAGAATGTCTGCCTATACAATAAACATAGAGGAATTCACAACGGTTGATCAATCATTTCTTTGCAGCACCAGATCAGGATGCCACAGCCAGGACGGCCAGTTTGCAAAAAAACAGGCTGCAGGTTTTCTCACACACAGCCTTTGGCTCCAGGGTTTCAGGACCGCCTCCTCAAACTGGAAGGAAAAACAGTGCCTCAGGGGGAATGGGTGGAAGTGCACTCCGTACCCTGAATACGGTAATCTCTTGCTACATGAATCGTGATATGAGAACAGTAATCCCTGTAAATCATTTTGGAACATTGGTGTTGTATAGAGCTAGGAGGTGTGGTTGGCATTTTTACACACAGTAGACTGACAATGTACATTTTTTTTTTAAATGTTTGGTCACTGTTATTGGTTCTCCTATATTCTGTAGAGACAATAATAAGAAATTGGTGGTAGTTAAATTTTTTGTGCTTTCTACTTGAACATTTCCAATTCAAGTTGTTCTGTGATAAATCACGTTTATGCGGTCTCATAAATTACCGTATGTATAAAAAGAATATGCTTTTGCTTTGCTGTGCCACATAGGGTCCCAACTGTAGTGCTGGAGCAATCCAAAAAGGTGCCAGGGAGAGTGACAGCATTACCAACCCAAATCAGAGATCATCACATGGAGAGCCTTGCCAGACTCCTTGTGAGAATACATTTGGATTGGAGCTCATAGGTAAGGGCAACATTGTTAGAAACATTTTCAGCATTCTTTCTAACAACACTTAAACATGTCCTGGTTATATAGATGTCAAAAAAGTAAATGTTTCTACATTTTAACACCAAATAATTTTACTTTCATCCTGTATTCATTTGTTTGTTTCTTTGTTTGCTGACAATTCGTGTTTATTAAGTTTATTACAGAGTGCACCATGCACTTGGCTTTTATTTATCTATCTATTTATTTATTTATTTATTTATTTATTTATTTTTTGGTCACCAACAGTTGAAAAATCTTCAACATTTGATGAAATTCAGCATCTCTCCTTAAGTCACACAGCCTCCCCCTCATCTATAGCAAGACCCAACAAGTACTCTACCTTCTGCAAATGTTCATGTATATACAGTATTTGCTGATTAAAATGCAATATTGTGCACTTGCAACAAATGAATGCACCATTAGTTCTGGATATATTCTTTGTCATAGCAACCAAAGATAAAATTCTGTGGTTCCAAGCACTCTCAGCATGTTTTCAACACAACACCCAAGGTTTTTCAGCTGGGAAAATACATCAAGCGAAGGCTTCTTTCAAGACAGCATTTTTCACTTACATTCAACAATTATACAAGCAGAGATCCACTGATAAAGAATGATCAATGACAATTTCTCCACCAGCAGTAGCCTCTATAGTCCATAATACAATGCAGTGATAAAGACATTTTGAATTTTGCACAAGGGGTTTGGCTCTCACTCACAAGGTAGCATTGTTGTTGGAGCTCTCTCTCCCCTTACATATAAAAAAATGGAGTAAAGCTCACTTGATATTGAATACTGGATATTCAGTGGATGTTCATTTTTCCACCTGCAATACCTTGTAAATGAAACAACTAAAACTATATAAATGAACCTATTTTTATGTGCAATCATTTGTTGAACTGAATTGAACGCCATCCTACCGTTTTTTGGCAAAATGTTTAAATGTTTGCCAACAAACAACCAAGATTTTCCAGAATGACTTTGACAGAGCTAGAAGGACTAAATAAGTATTTCAGATTTGTTGCCAGTTAGCTGGAGCTAATTTTGGAACATCCAACATTTAATCTCTCTTTGAAATGGACTTTCTGGTATTTACCGGCATGTACAGTTGTGTGTCATCCGCATAACAGTGAAGAGATATTGTGTTTGAGAATACTGTGACCTAGAGGAACCATGGTCAATGAAATAAAGATAGAGCCACTAAGAGAAGGTTAGTGACCTTCAGTAGGGCATTTTCTGTGTTGTGAGAGTCGTGGAAAATGAATTAAAGTTAAAAAGAAGAAAAAAGTAATTTGTGCTGAGATAGCTGGTTCACTGAGTATTGACATCTTTCTCTAAGACACCGATAAGAATGGGAGGCTGTACAAGAGCACATCTGAAGTATGATTGTACTAATCCAGTGGCCCAGGAGCTGTTAGTGATAGGCAAAATACAAGGGCAGTTTTCATTACCTCCTTAAGCAGCAGTCTTGTAGGAACTCTATCTAGAGGACAAAAAAATCAGAATATGGGATTGAATGATATTGTTGATATGACCTAACTCTATTTCGGTCACACACAACCAACAAAAATGACCAAGTTAATGCCAGTTCTCTGGGTGTTGTTGCAATGTATTCTGGGAAACAGAAAATTAAGAGCTGAAATAGGAGTTGACAAGGCAGGTTAAGGGAAAATGGATACACACAGGTCAACTAGTGTTGGGTAGTAGTGTTGCTTAAAGTAGCGGCGCTACTAGTTTAACTGCATTTCTTAGTTGCGCAGTGGTTGCCTCGCTATTTCTACATGAAATAGCATTTTCAGTAGTGAAGCTGTTTTGTGGACCATGTAGTGCAGTAGCGTTCACAAATACTACATTTTCCCAGCATTTCTCTAACACTCAAACACAGCACGGTGCTTTCAGGTGTATTTTGGAATAAAACTGCTACATGATAGATAGGATAGGTATGTTACGTGTGTGTGTGTGTGTGTGTGTGTGTGTGTGTGTGCGCGCGCGCATATGTGGGACGGTGGCATGATCACTGACCAATCCTTCAGAGTGCACTGGCTGACAGCATCTCTAATTACAGTTTGACATGGAAGCATAGATATATTAGCATGGAAGGCATGGAAAAGGGGACCTGTAATACTCTATATTTCTATATTTCCATATTTCTATATTCCTATTTTGTAAACCTTTTGGAAATGTTCTTGTTTTTAAGGGCAGTTGCTTGCACAGGTGCAGCTTGTTTTACAGTAAACAATTTAACCAACTGTTTTCTTTGCCTACCAATTTGTTTGCCCTACAGTTTTTTTCTTGACCACATTGATTTGGTGAGAATTTGGTTAAAAAAAAATCAAAAACAAAAACATAGCTTCAAAGTAGCAAACTACTTTTGTCATGTAGCTTGTAGTGTAACTAGCTACATTTTTTTCAGGGATAGCTTTGATGTATTTATTGTGGAGTAACTGGTACCTTAACTTGCTACATTTTCCAAGTAGCTTGCCCAACACTGATTATAATACTTCATCATGAAGCAGTTCCTGTAATGTACATCATAAATTGAACATCATAAATTAATGATACATAACAGTGTAAGACTATCCAGGGAATGAACTGTATGAATCACCAATGAATCAACCCAGCTCATTGTATGATTTGTGATTTTTTTTTTTATCTTTTTCTTTTGTATGATTTTTATTCTTATAAGTCAGCAACAGACACAAGTTCATTAAACATATTCTGTGTACCACACACCAAGCTACTTCCTGGTATGTGAATGTAATGCATATGAACGTAGAGTTGGCTCATGCCTGTGTGACTTCTACCATTTGCCCTGGTATGTGAGCACACATTTTATTTCCTTTATGCAGGGCTCTCAGGGCTCTGCATGACCTAACAGTGTACACTATAATTCTAAGCACTGGGCATTTCTAAAAGCATTATGTACATATGTATGTAAACCAATGAACACAGAGTCCAGCTCTCATAGAAGTGCTCTTGCCAAGCACCTAATAACAGCTATTACACTTGGTAATACAATGTCTTTTGAGCATGAGTGAATGCAAAAAGGATGATTAATATTCTTTCATTCAGCTGAATGTAATGTTTCTGGCTCTATTTTCTCTGCACTGAATGATTGCAAGGACCTCAGTTACTCAAATGGCTTCATTAATGGGGTTTTGACAGTGTGTAATCAGATCATAGATGTGCTTCTTGCAACCTTTAAAAACATTGTTATTTGTTGTTTTGGGTCAGAAAGCTCTGCCATTGCTGACATTGAAAGTGCTGTATATAGGAACATCAGACAGCTTAAAGCCCCATCCCCCAAAAGACAGAGGATTGGACAGGCAGGGCTCCAAGAAGCAACGGATCCACAGTTCTGGGCGAGAGAGGCTAGCATCCTCAGGTGAGCCATGTGCATTATTATATTCTCTGGTGTGTTGGAATATAGTCTATGGTGGGCTAAATATATAATGGCTTAATGTATTCTGGTGCCTAATTTTGATCAACAGCCGCTCTTGTGCCTGGTGGCCACAAAAACAGGAATGAGACCAGGGAAATGTCCACTTCTCCATCCAGCAGACCGGAGAGCGTCCAACAGCCTCTTACCCTGACAGAGAAGAGAGAACATCAAACATCAGGTCAGGCTCTCATCTACTGTAAATGGAAGGGGTGCAGGACAGCAGCAGGAGGACAAGTACATGTTCAGACTCTGAGAGACATGGTTAAAAAGGGAGGTGGATGGAAAGAGAAAGAGAACAAGCATGTTGAGTGATATTTTTTTACTGTATGTGACATTACAATATAACTGGGAAAAAGACAGAAATAGAAAAATACAGCCTACAAATAGTGCATGAGTTTAAATGAGCCTCATGTTATACTACGTACTCTCTCTTCACTTCACTCTTTTTTTTTCTTTTTTAAACCTTGCATAACCCACGTCAAAACCATGAGCAGGATTTTAGTTGAAAGAATCATGCAGTCACAAAATGAGTGCATGTGGTCTGAAGCTCATTTATGGACATTTCCCCACAGCGGTAAGCTTTGCAGCAGCCCTGCCCACAGACTAAATGCAGTTAGTTCATTAATGGTAATGTGGCACATTAAATAAAAGTCAGAGGGACATCTCCTGGGCCTAGGGTTTGCCACACAGTGAGCAATTAGACAAAGTGATTACACTGTCCAGATTCAGAAGTAGAGAGGTGCTTTCATCTTGGATCTCAGGCCTGTCATGGAGTTTAAGTATTGAAGTTGGATTTGCATTTTGTATATGACTTGAATCTTGTGTTGTTTTTTTCCCTGCATTATTTCTTAATCCATGCATTATTTTTCATGTATGCACTTACCTGCAAGAACAGTTTCCCCACCATGAGGAACATAATGTTAGATGTCTCAACCTTGCTGTAAGATTTTCAGAGGCCCTAATCTTGCTGATCAAATGGGATAACTCGAGCAATGAGCAACCATTATTAGCTTGGGCAAAAGGTCTACTCCCAGGTGTTTTCTGAGACCCTAGGGATAGAGGCATCAGTTTATGAGCAATGATTTAGCAGCGGAATGGCATCCTCACTACTGATGATGTTGTTTGTATGCCGGTTAGTGTGGGCAGCTCTGCCACAGCAAAGTGTTCTTCACCATTGGCCTTGTTTTCAGTACTCTAGCTCCACTTAAGTGTGTTTTAAATGATCATTAAAGCATTAGCATGGCACAGCTATTAACAAAATCTACAAAAATACATTTATAGAGGCAAAATAATGCTCTGCTCTTGGCAATCGTCATCAAATTCATTTCAGTCTTACATATTGTTGCTGAGCATTTTTTTTATTTGCATATATGAAGGCAAAGAATAACATGAGCTGCATGATAATGGGAATGGAAAATGATTTATTACTCACTGTAATTAGATTCCTATCATTATTCTCTATGCAGTTTTGGCACAAGAGGAGCAGGGGAGGTTTCTTCCATTAGTTGTTTTTCATGCATTGTGAATCTGTGATATATACACTTGAATCCCCAGTGCTTGAAGTACACTTGAAGCCTCTATTGATTTTATAACATAAATAAGGTACAACCAGTTCTGTCTCAAAGAAAAAAATTACTCCTTCTTAGAATAAAAATAAAACTGTAAATCATATTAAAATGTCTCCTGGAAAAGGAATTTAGTACTTATTTCTCTCTCTTTTATTTTAGATGAGTTGTGCTGCAGTCCTGTGAAGGAAAGTGCCACTGCCACTCTCACACCAGCAGAGTCGTCCTCCTGCTCTTCCAGGCCATGTTTCTCCTCTGACCTACAGGTCCAGAGCAGCCTAGGGGAGAGAGATGAGGAGTCTGAGCCTCACCTTGTTCTGGGCGAGGAGGTGTTCACTTTTTCATCCCAGCCTCACTCAACCAGACGAGCTCAGGGACATGGGGACCGGGAGAGCATGGAGATGAGAGATAATCCGGTTCAGAGGAAAAGTGGGAGGCGCAGTGGGGCCCGACCCCAAGATGATTTTATAGGCAGTGAAAGTGACGAGGTATGTCTGCTGTGAGTGAGACACAAGCATGAACATTCACGTCCAAATGTACACACACACACACACACACACGCTGTTTATACAGTGTAAACTGGCAAAGTGAATCATGTGTATATACCAAACTTCTTGCTCAACATTACATGTATTACTCTGGGGAAGCTACAAAATCCATGTATATATACAACAATTCATTGGTCCACAGAAATGTATCTGTTTAATAGTCCACAGAGCCATACCCACCTTATAGTAACTGCAACTTTGTAGCTTTGAGGCTGAAATTTGCCATAGAGGTCAAGTGTTTGTGAGGTTTTGTGTGTGTGTGTGTGTGTGTGTGTGTGTGTGTGTGTGTGTGTGTGTGTGTGTGTGTGTGCATTCCTTGCCTTTTATCTGGGTATAGCCTCAGAGCAATTCACAGCCTGTCAGTCACTCTATAGGACTGGCAGCAAGAGAGGGAGAGAGGGGTGGAAGAGAAAGAAATGGAGAGAGAGAGAGAGAGAGAGAGAGGAAGAGAGGGAGAGGCTGCTTGCTCCCTTGGGTGTATGGATTGGGGCAGCCCGCGGGCACAGTTGGCATGCAGCTGGGCACACTGTCGCTCTGTCCCTACGGCAGGCTGTGTGCCAGCGCTGCCTTCCCTCAGAGAGCAGAGGTCGAAGGGAAAGAGGAGGGTGTGTGTGTGTGTGTGCGTGTGAGCGTGTGTGTGTGTGTGTGTGTACATGAGGTGCTGCCTCATCAAAAAATGCCCACACTACTCCACATATCTGTTTATGGGCTCATTGCTCAGTCCTATTGTTGCTCAGGGGGGCCATTTGCAGTCACACTTGCACAATGATAATAATAGGGTGACTTGGAGTAGGTGTGTGTGTGTGTGTGTGTGTG
>OMKZ01026580.1:0-31142 GCA_900302535.1 Neoniphon sammara
AAAGCAGGGGAGTAGGAAATGTTATGTGGAGGAGGAGAAGGGCAGAAAGAGCAAGGTGACGTATGGATGAGGTGCTGTGGAAGACAGTACCAACTTTAGGAAGATGGACATCGCAAAAAGCCAGTGAGATGAGATAATCCCACTTGTTTCCAGTGCTGATCAACTTGTTTCCAGAATTTTCTTGAAACAAGTGTCATTTTCTTGATACTACAGTAGTGGTCTGATCTGCCTTATTCTGACTTCTTTCAACATATTCATACTTGTTCCCAGAAAAAGTCCTGAAACAGATGATACAGGTGGGATTATCTTATCTCATCTCACATTTTCCACTTCTTCTAAGAAAAAATAAAATTTTAACACTGAATATGGAGCTATATGACTTGTTAAAATACAGATTTTTTTTTGCATGGGCCTTCTACATATGATGCACAGACTGTATTCCCTCCACATCTTCTCTCGCTGCCTCTTTCTCATTTGTCTTCACTGCTGTGCCCCTCTATTATTCTCCATTCTTTGTCCGCTTCTCTGAACATTCGTTTTTCATCCTTCGTTTGTTTTCTCGGTTTTTCTCAGCGCTCCCACCTCACTCTCCCTTCCTTGTTCAGTTCCAATTCATTGAGCATTTTTGGCACCGGCGAGACTCTCTTTTCCATTACTGTACCATTAATCACATCAGTCGTTCTTTCCCCCCCTGGCCTGAACTAGCATGTGGACAGCCTTCCTCTGCCCCCCGCCACACACACACACACACACACACACACACACCTCCCCTCCCAATATAATTAGTCTTGTTTGACAGTTGTTATCTTGGAAAACGGCAGTAACGGCAAGTGCCACACATACATAAAAGCACATGAAAGGAGGGGAAAATTGAACGAGAACCATCTGAACGCACACACACGCTGAATTGCGCTGACCCGTGGCCCGTGCTGTGAGTCAAGTCTTGAGCCGTTGTACAAACAGTGCAGAGCGGATGAGGGGAGCAGCTCACCAGTTAGTCAGAGCGCTGTGGGACTTCGGATCCACTGCCGCAGTGGACACTTAAAACAAATGAAGAGCCTGTGAGTCACCCTGGCTCTTGGATACTTAATGGTGCAAGGAACACTGTCCATCCGCAACGGTTCATGTGTGTGTGTGTGTTTGTGTGTGTGTGTGTGTGTGTGTTGGGATGGGTGACAGACACAGAGAGAGCAAGAGAGAGCAAGAGAAACAAAGAAAAACAAACATACTGATCATATAGCGCCAAACAATGCAAAGTGCACATGAAGCCATCCACAATTACTCCTGCATTAGCTTTTCTCAGGACCACTGAGGCACCTGTCAAAAAAAAAAAAAAATTCAAATGTTTCAAAGTGATCTCATATAATTAGAGGACTGCAGCTCCAAAGAAAGAACTGCAACAGTTTCCTCCATTCATGTTTGTTGATTTAAAAAAAAAAGATTAAAACAAGATACAGGCTTGACGTGTTTTGACATTCTGTCTTTGTCAAAAGCCAGAGTATCATGTGCCAACAGCCATTATTTATCTGCTCTAACCTGATTTACTAAGTGAAGTCAGGACTTCACTTTGCTGTCCTTTCTCCTTCTATGAGATCACTTTATTGGAGATCATTTTTTAGGATTTAAAAATAACTTTTAGTGTTTGTGTAAACCTTTTTTAAGTACCAGATGGTCTTTGACATACTGTATGAAGTAGAGGGAGGAGCTTTGTTGTTAGCAAAACATGCAGATATATATTATAATTTAGCTGTCTCTATGTTGGGAGGTTACAATGGAGAAAGTGATACACACTGATCGCAATGGTCTTTGTTATACATTATTTTACTGGGCTATAACATCAAAAAAATGAAAAAACTGGGCCCTCTTGGCACCTGTGCAGGACCCCTGGTGGTCCCTGGACTCCAGTTTGGAAACCACTGATACAGAACAAAACAGGCAAAACAGAAATATTTGGTAATCATACATAGGAGAACATGTAAAAGCTGATTTAGTTTACATTTCTAAAATTGATTTAAAACTTTCCTAACTCTATCTGACTGGCCCTGGTGCAGTAAATCATGGTGCACTGGGTTCAAATGAAGACCGTTATTGGACTACACGGCAGCGCTGCTCAGACTGGAGGCAGCCCATATGCTGTTCTGTGCGTCATTGCAGGCTAGCATGTCGCATTCATAATGCAAACCGTTCCTTGGGCACCCATGCAAAATGCATGGCGATAGGAGGACAGAGCAAAAGCTATAGGACACATTGTTTTGTGGAGGTGCTGTTAAGGGCACCAAAGGGCAAGCATCTTTAATTGGGGAACAGTTACACAATAACTGGCACTTCTTGGATGTCAGACTTACATTTGGCTTTGATACTGACAGCCATGGTTATTAACATTAAGCAAGAAGCAGGTTCTTTATATTCGAGTGGAAATGGCAACGTCCATCACTGTAGAGTAACCATATAGTTCAACAATTTTAGAGCTTGGATAGTATAGGAAGCCTGACTTGTTATGGGTAAAACTTGAGCCAGACGGGTGCGGCGTTTCCATAATACTGCCGCATTTTCAGTGAGACTGAAGGCGACTGTGCAGCGAGGCCACCCATGTTGTGCCGTGCCGGGGCTTGTGCAGTACAGTAAACATGGCAGGGGCCTTTTGGACCGGCTTATCCAGCCCCTGGCCAAGCTGTCTGTGGTGGATGCCAACCAGAGTGTCCCATAACTTAACCGTGCCAGTGTATTCCAGAGGCTCGCCCAAGTGGATGAAATATTCACAGCGCTGCCAATGTAGTTCAAAGTAACTGGAGATACGTCATTTACTTGTCAAGTTGATCAGAGGAAACCTTTTTTCTTGTCTAAATAAAGAATTTGTCTAAAAAAATACCATTGAGCAAAACAGAGTTCCTGATGGACTTTCCTGATGAAGAAAAAATAAAGGGACTGGAGCGCTAATGTTCATAAAAATGATAATAATAATAAAAAAAAAAAAAAACCTGTTTTGTCCGAGGGATGAAAAGAGGGCAAAGTGGATTTTTCCAAACAATGGGCTTGAAACAAATGTGTGCCAGTAGCTCAGCAAGCCTGCAGTAGAAAGTGGGACTTTGAATTAATTTTGGATTATGATAAAGGTGCTAATCCTGAACTTTTTGTTCCTGGGCTCCTATTGGACACCTTTCCTGCTGTCACATGGGCACCCTCCTGCCACCCAGCCAGCGTGGGAACCTACACAAGCTCCAATTTTATGTAATATCCTGCATCTTGTAAACACTCCGTTGGGAGCTAAACATTACATTGTGCCCTCATAAACATCCTGGTCACTACAGTGGTCACAATCTGTGTGTGGCTGAAGACGAAGGCGACACAACTGCTCACGTCACGAATGAGTTTCAATAACAGTCTGGTGTAGATGTTTGCCCTTAGTGGTTAGGTTCTGTTGAAATGACTATACTAACAGGTAAATCAAATCTCCTGTTGTTTTAGGCAAAACTGCTACTTTTTGGGGGCCCTGCAGCCATCCAAAGACATTGTGACTTGATTAAACATTTTTATCTGCATCTGTCAAGGCTCTCTGAAGGGTTACATACAACATCAACATCATTTTAGCCATATGATTTAGTCCTGTCATTTATTTATTATTTTTACTGAGTGTTTCTTAAAGGAACACTCAGTTTTTGGCAATATCCCCTTCAGCTTACTTACCAAGACTGACACAAGATGTTCGATACCAATTTCACTTCTGTACGTCCACTGCTTCAGTTCAGATGGTTAGCGTTTCATGTTAGCTTAGCATAAAGACTTGAAGTCTATAGGAGCATAAAGTATATAATATGGTATGGCATGGTATGGTATCGTTTCATTTTGTATTATTTCATATTGTATTATATCACATTTTTTCATATTGTTTTTATCATATTGCATCGTGTTGTATCATTACGTATTGTTTTTATATCGTATCATATTGTATCGTGTCGTTTCATATCTTTGTGTTGTGTTGTGTTAAATGGTATCATAACCTGTAATGGGCGTTCATGTCTTTATTCTGCATAGGTTTAGTCACAAGAGTGCTCACTTGGCTTGTGGGAGGATTTAGTGTAGCTGATCCTTTAAGACATAAGTGTCTTTGTCCTTATGTGAGATATGTTTCTCTTTGGAAAGGAGCACCATACCATTAAATAAAGCTGACATGACTTGAGAAGGTTAGATATATAGATATTTTTGGACTGGGCCACTATACCATTAAATACCATTTTACCCCAAATCAAATAAAAACTTTCAAACATCTAACCAGTACGTGTAGAACTATTTGCACATTAACATGAATAACTTATGAATACCACATTTTTTTTTTTTTTTACCAAATGTCAGATGGATCCTCATATTTCCAAAATTATGGCACCTCATGGAGCAGAGTTGGCCTTGTTCTTGACATATTTCCATAAACTCTCTTTGCCTTTGCCGCTGCAAATGGCTCCATTACTGCTCTTGTCTTGCCATTTAAAGACGGCCTCCACACCCTCTGACTGCATATTGTGAAACATTTTATGAGAATTTTCTATGTTTGTATAAGAAATCAGGAATTCACATCAGACTGATGACACAGCATCTCCCCATAATATGAGCCATGAGAGTAATAATATATATATTAAAAAAAAACTGCATTTCACAAAGTCATTAAGTTCTTCTTGCAGATCTGTGACAACCAGTGGTGACAACTGGGAGACAGGACTGCTTGATTAAATACAGTTTGGAAAAAAAAGGTCAGTCTCAAAGAAGCTTTTGCTTTTTTTCTTGCATGTCAAAAACCCATAGCAGCTCTCTACAGCTGTATATTGCTTTATACACTATACTTTATTGCCAGTTTTAATTATAAATCTCAGTCATGCATAACATAGACCAAAATACAGCCAGAAAATGAGACATCTCACTCTTAACCATACTTAACACATTTTTTCACACCCATGATTAGACCATTTTTCCTGCACAACTCATTTCATTAGCATAGCGTTCTTTGTGGGCTGATTTACTGGTTTGAAATTTGCAACTGGAAAAGCATATGAAGGCATTTCTGATTCATAGAGGTGATGTTTTCCAAAATGGTGACCTTTGAACTCACAGGCACATGTTTGAACTCACTGAACCCACAGTGGAAAGTTACAGAACAGCATCACTTGGATATCTGGCATATGACAAATTTTACAAGAATTTATTTTTTTTTCTAATTTCTGAAAGGCAATTAAGAGTGTATTAAGACTCATTTTTTTCTTAATGCCATTTTTGTATTCAATATGAGTGCCTGAGTACAGAGACATTCATGCCTAGGACTCGGTCATATTGCATCCAACTCTAATTCTTTTAGAATGGTAGAACTCACTTGATTTTTAATTGAATTTATCCTCATTTCTCCAGCATATTAGATATCCCTATTGTATTATTGTTCCAATATGTCCATTTTAAGAATAGATCTGTTACCTCATGTTTAGTTGTTTATATAAAAATATGTTTCTAATCTCATGTTTCAACCCCTGACATACAATTTTGGATTAAGGAATGAGCTTTCAAAAACCTTATGCCTGAGGACGCTGTGAAACTTAATTCAAAACTGCTTAAGTCAGAGATGTTTTGAAAAAATGACTTTTTGTCCACTGTGGTCTCTGTTTCATATTCTCAAAAGAAAACTCAGACCAAGTGAAAATGGCATTTGTGGCTGTCTTGCACGAGCTACAAAAAAAAAAAAAAAAAGTCTGTGTATTGTGGCATTTGTTGGCTATTTGCTGTTAAGAGTCCATTTTCTAAACAACTGAGAAAAGAGGTCTTTAAAATCCAGGACAGCAGAATCCAGGATTTTCAAATAAGTAATTAACAAGCCTGATGTGCATGACTCAGCTGGAAAACATGCACCTGCTTTTCATTTGCTGTTCATCGCAGTGTTGTCTGAGGAGTAGAGCCTCTCGACCTTAAACGTCTGGCTTTGCTTGAGTTATGGAAAAAAGAAAACAGAAAGTGACACGTAAAGTAGAAAAAAGGGTAGAGAGCCTAGTCTCCTACCCTCTACCTTTTCTCCTCCATCCATCTAAGAGAAAAAAAATACATATCAGTTACTCTTTCCACTAAAATACATATCAGGATCATGACTACTGTTTTTCTAATGCCTTGAATTCTTTTGCACATTCATTCAAGATTGAGTTATACAGCTAGATTTTTCCATTAGATAACATGAATTCATATTATGATATACAGTATTGCACTCTTGTCAACCGTATAGGTTGGCTCAGAAACACCTGCAATAGCATTTGCATGGGTGACTTACCATGTGGCATCTACAACATGTGAACAGACGCGCACATCACTCATACCCACAGGCTGGCTTGGTTGGAGGCTTTCCACAAAAACTTGATTTCTAGCTAAATAAATATCTAATTTTCATTTCTTGTATTACAATGAATTAGAGAAAAAAGAAATTCAATTACTATTATTATTACTGTATTATTAGTATTAGTGGTAGTAGTAGTAGTAGTAGTATTTTTGCAGTAAGTAGTAGTAGTCGTAGTAGTAGTAGTGGTGTTATGAGTATTAGTATTAGTACTGATGTTAGTATTAGTATTACTGTTAGTATTACTATTATTAGTAGTATTAGCATGGGTATTAGCATTAGCATTAGCACCAGCATTAGTATTTGCCATTAAAACTCTTGGAGAAACTCGCTTTTCAGCTCACTGGGGGAAATTGGATTGGATGGAAACAAACTGATATGCAAAATGTTCCCATGTCTGAAACGGCATTAACTGAGGTAATGTTCAGCTGCTGGAGCTTTAACCTTAAAACATCAACAGTATAAACATCAAAGCCTTAATCCCAAGCATTAGCCAGGGTGGAGCAGATTGTCTGGGTGCAAATCATGCAAATAGTGCTGCCAAAATTGCACAGACAGCATTCATCACATTCTTTAACAGATGCCACAGATGTAAGATTGGCAGTCGTTAAACGCTGTCGAGTCGAACCTGGTTAAGCCAAACCGAGGAAATCGGAGCTGACTGGTGCACTGACAGAGAATGCTTTGAGCTTAAAAATACTGTTAAACGAGCAGAATTCTTACCATTTCCTTGTCTGCTGCTCGCACCACCAAAAATGTATAAACAGAGCTGATGAATTTCCTTGTTGATGGATGCAATAAAGAGCATTTCAGCGGCAGATTAAACTTCACATGGCATAATGGAATGCACGCACATCCAAGTTTCCTTTTCTGAAAAAAAGGCCTGGGATGGTATTTCACCGGAGGACATTCATTGCAAAAAGAGACCACCTAGACAAAATGATTGCTTGAATATAGCCTGATTATCAAGTATTATTGAAGCTATTAATGAGCTATCTAATTATAAGATATAGCATGCAATAATCTGATTTTGATTTTAACTTGAACAACCAAAACCAATGTGACATTTTTTTTTTCCCACACAGAATATAACTTTTTGGAATGAAATCCTCATGCATTCCAGTCATGTGAATATTTCTCTCTACTGAACAGTCTCTATTCCTTAGGGCTGTGATAAATGAGGTGCTGTGTGCTTTGTATGCTATTGGGACACTGAACGAATGCGTGTGTGCATGTGTATGTTTGAAATTCTCCAGATGCTTGTTTTTCTTAGTTGACAAGACCTTTTTGTGGGCCTTTTCACTTTAAATTTCATTTGGCGGGTTAGCGGTGTTGTTCTTAGGTTTATATAGGCAAACACAGTCTGATTGTAGCAGATTTGTGGGCTGTTTAAGGAGCTAAGTGTCAGTGCTGATTTCTTGCCTTGGTCCGTGATAACCCGTGACTACTGTTCATCATGTTTCAGACCGATCAAGTTTAAAATATTTCTATGGCGCTATCAACTTTAACTGCCAAAAAGAGCTGACAAAAGCCGGAATTCTGCAGCTTTCAAAATCTCAGTCGCTCATACTAAAATTGTTTGTCAGTATGGGACATTCCCAAGCTTTGGAAATAGATGGCCAACTTTTCAAAAAGGGCAAAACAGCACTCTGAAAACATGGAACCCTTTGGATAGGGATCAGACATGTGGTTTGAGAAGGCAAACAATGAAGAGAATGCTGCACGTGCAACAACTTCCAACACCAAGATTTGTTCTCCAGGAACTGAACATTAAATTCTTAAAAAGTGGCTTGCAATGAACATGCACATATCTTTTTTGACATTTTGTCTCTCTCTTCCTGCTTCTGTCTACTGCTGGGGCAAAACACCAGTGGGAGAGGGATTGTGTTTGATTGTGGTGGACCAAAACCCAGACTACTGACCAATACGTGTTTTGAACCCAGACTCAAAGGATCGGATTTAAAGTGATGGAGTGGGGAATGGAAGTAGGCAGAGCCCTGTGGGTTGGCAGCCACAGAGAGTTGTGAAAGATCTTAGCCGGAGGACAGCCAACTGGATGGCATCTGTGGTCAACAAGGCATTGCCTTTATTTCCTTGGATCAAAACTAGCCAGTTCTCCGTGTCTGTTCAAAGTATGTCTGCTAAGGTTTGAGCTTAGCAGCTTTAACCTGGAATAAAACAGCATCTCATGAAGAATGAAAAGCTGTTTGAAGAGAAAATCCCAAGGTAACTGAAGCAGAATGCATTGAAATAGTAACTGCAATAGGTTCTAAGCTTGAGAAAAAAAAAATTGATAACACACAAGGCACAATCAGTGACTGTAAATGTGTCATGCAGGTGCTCTACTCCAAAAGACTAATTACTCAGTTTATTTGCCCATGAACATTTTTTTCTAGTCAAGAGATTAAAGCTACAGCGTGTCAGCTGAGAAACCATCTCTGTGAGAACCACACTGTCACTGTTCCTTATTTTAAGACCTTTTATGCCAGTTATGTGTACTGTTTTTGCTCATAGGCATTATTTGCCTATTTATAAGCCCTTTAGATGGTTGAAGACAAGTGGAAGCCCACAAACAGCTCAAATATGTGCAATCCAGCAGTGAAGTGAAGGCAAAAACATCACTTCGCACCTATTTTGTTGCAAAAGACTGGTGTATATGACTTGTGTTGTATGTTAAGGTGTGCTAATGTGAATGACTTACAAAGATACTGAAATATTTCCTACCCATAGAAAAATACAATATATGGATATACTGTATGTCTTAATATATTTGAAAGTAGCAGACATATGTTACATAGATGTTCACATACAGATGGATTTAAGTAGACATATATGGCACATACATATGGTACAACATGAATCTTCCATATCTAACATTTTTATGCCCCTGTGGTAAATTTCTAGGAAATGACAAAAACAGGGAGTGGGTGAGTGCCCTCTCAATATTTCTTTCAGATTTTAAAAATGTTTTCATGGTGTTTATGTTATTGGTTTTACTATTGTTTTAACGGCACAGCACAGTCATTATGTTTCAGTTGATAATATCCTGAAGTTTTGCTCAATAAACTACTACTACTACTAACATGCATCAAAGTAAGACTAAGATTAATATTTTTTCAGCACATTAATTTCCTTTAAAACATTACTCACATAAAACTGCAGTCTCCACAGACTGACATTCATTTTCCTCCTGGCAGGCCTGGCCGTGTCTTGCTCGTGTTTTCGAGGTATTCCGCTCATGACACCAAAGCCGGCCAACTCTGCCCGGCTTTTTGACAAAACCTGGCTTGTGTTTGACCGGCCCTAAAAATAGATTCTCCTCCAAATGCAAACCACCTGGACCGGGTCAAAGTACTGTCACACGCATCCATTTCAGCAGTTGCTATAAAGGACAGTGTGAGATAAGGCAATAATAGTAACACATTGCACTACAGAGCTGACATGTATTCACTGTAGCCTCAGCCAGGACTGATGAACATGTTGCAGGCATATGGGCCTTGGACATAGGACACACACACACACACACACACACACACACACACACACACACACACACATAAACACACTTTGCAATGCCCATTCTTGCACCACTCCCCAATGCAGGTTAAGTAAAAAAAACAACTGCATTTTCTTTGAGTGAATTTTAATCGTCTTGTAATGGTTTTACTACTTAGTCCTTTATAACTGATGGGTTTGGATGGCCTTACTTACACATGAAACGTCTGTGTTTGGCTTTCACTGATGGCTTTGGCGTGACTTGGTCACAGGTGTCAGGCGGAGAGACTTTTGGTAAATGTTTGGCACGGTCGAGTAAGCAAAGTCACAGGGCCTACCTGGAATAGTTCAGGCTTTAAATAGCACAGGGCGTTACCCATTTCCTCCACCGGCCCGCTTGATGCTGACACACACGAACTGATGAATTACAAGTTGACTGGAAATTATGAAGGCTTAGAGAAAATAGAGCAATTTTCGAGTAATTGCCATCAAGCTGTTGGGTCTTTCGGGGCAAAGGCTGTTGTGTGTTGGGAGTGTGAGTGTGGTGGGAGGCAGGTATTTTTAGAATCCAACTCCTCTGTTCCAGCGGCATGGCAGGCAAGCACAACATACCTTCTGTGTTGTGCTTTCCTCCTCAAGACAAGTACTTTCCCCTCTATGTTTTGTGTGTTGGGCCGGCTGCCAGGGCTTTGGCTTCACCGAGGGTCACTGAGCAGGAGCTTTTAATAGCGCTGCCTTTTGCTGACTCAAAAACGCAGAGCATCAACTCCGCTCTCTATCTGATGGGATTTTTATTCCTCCAGTACAAAACAAGGAAGGATTTATGTCATAAACACACCCAGTCAAATCAAATTTTCAAAATAAACAACCATACATTCATTTTCTCTGCCTTCTTAATCCTGTTCAGGCTCTTGAGGGTCTGGAGCCTCTCCCAGCATGCATTGGGCGGAAAGCATGGAGACACCCTGGACAGGTTGCCAGTCCATCACAGGGCTAACGCATATAGACAGACAAGCACTCACACTCACATCCATCCCTATGGATAATTTAGAGTCTCCAATTCACCTGACTTGCATGTCTTTCGGCTGTGGGAGGAAACCACAGCACCTGGAGGAAACCCAAGAGAAGAGGAGGAGAGCGTGCGAACTGCACTCAGAAAGAAAGGCCCGGGCCAGTGATCGAACCCCGGTCCATCTAGCTGCGAGGAGGCAGTGCTGACCAGCTAGCCTCCCTGATTTCGCAACAACCACACATCGCATTTGCAGCCAGTTTATGAAAATTTAGCAATTTGCAGCCTTGGCAGACCCGGCCCCGCTGATTTAGATTGATGTTGACTTAATGCTAGAGCACATAAACACACGTCAACTGTAATATGAAGGCCATGCCTACCTGTATCTCTCGCAGCACCCGTTTTTGCTCGTGCGTTTTCTAAAGCTGCACCAGGCAGCTTCTTTGCACAAAATGGTGGCAAGAGGTAAAAATCTGAACTTCAGTATTCATAAATTAAGTGACATGACATCAGTAAGCCTCACACAGCACACTATTGTTTACCAACTCAGCCACTGATTGCCTTATACAGCACCAAAGAACCAAGAGAGGTCAAACGTTTAACTCTGGTGAGGAGGGCTGGGTATTGCCTCTTATATCCCAATTTGATTCATTTCCAATTCATAAAGGTACCAATTCAATTCCATACCAATTTTGATTTACCTCTTCACTTCCATATCGATTCAGTTAGGGATATTTCAGTTACAAACCAATTTGGTAGCTTACTTATAGCTGCGCTTTTGTGCAACTTTCATGTACCATAATGGTTTTTGGATCCAAAAAGCATCAAGTTTCTGTATGGTGGTAGACATGTGCATGATGGAAGGTGTGGCACAAATAACATTTAGCAAAAATCTTCACACATCCACTGAGAATAAGGCATATATTAAAAGGTCAAGTTAGGGATTTTAAGAATTGCTGTCAGATTGTTCAAATGAAGATTGCAAATAACTGGAAAATTGCTGTTTTTATCCAGCCCTATTGGTGAGTCATGCTTTCCCTGGACAGACATTTGCCTCTTTTGATTTGGTCTAATGAGACAAGTGTAGCTCTACATACAAAAACTCTGGTTAGATGTCCAGTACAACCACAGTCTATTATTGGCCACTGTGCAGGGTTTAGGTGCACAAGGACAAGTTGCTGATGGAAGGGACAGCATTGCTTGTTGTTTCGTCCCAGCCAGATATTCCTGTGCATTACTCGATCCCCATCCCAATCCCATCCCAAGCCCACTCCCAAACCTGAATGCTGTCCCACTCACACACACACATGCGCACACACACATACATATGTTTGGAGATGCTCACATGTGTTATTTTACATGGTTGAAAAACCTGACTAAATACTATCCCAGCCCCAGCAGCAAAGCTCTTGCTCTTGGAGGTGCTGCTGTCATGACAACCGGGAGGTGACAGGAGCTGTCAGCCTAGAGATTAAGTCGCAATCTCCCTGAAAGCAGTCACGTCACTGCTATAGACTGTAATGCACTGCTTACCCCCTCCTGGAGGCGCACATATGCGGGTGCATGCACAGAGGCACAGAGGATCTGACACTCATGCAAAAAAATAAATCGATAAAAAAGAAGAAGAGGAAGAAAAAAGTCTAGATGGGAACGTGATCCATTTTGTTTTGCATATGACTAAGATGCTCCATTATCATGCTCCCCCTTTAACATACATGCACACATGCAAAACCACACACGTGCTCACATACAAGCATGTTGCTTAGATGTGTAGATCAGCGTGAAAAAGCAACAATCTGCAGACACAGGTGGTATGACACACACCTACACCCACACACGCACACCCTCTCTCAATTAACACACGTACACACACACAGAAACACACACACATACATGCATGCCAGACAGGATTAATAACAATTCCAGCACAGTGATGCTTGCTTTCAATGATGTACAGCCTCAGGCCCTAAACTAAGGCTAGATTTTATTTACTCTCAATATTGGCACATAAAAAGTAATAATGACAGCCAAGCACAAGTTTTACATGGGCCTTTAAATAAAGTAATGTATGCTTTCTCAGTGTCTGTGTTAGAGCCCTTTTTCTAAGGATTATCCCGTTAACCCAACCCTCAAGCAGTGATTAGCGCAGCTCCTCCGCCTTGCGGGACCATCTACAGCCAAAATGAGTTAATTTCTTGGAAGAGGTTGGGGCAACTTCAACCATCTGTCAGGCAAATCCATGCAAACATGCTCTGACGGCACTCTGTGTGTGGATGTGCTCGCTGCAAGTACTTACAAGTGTACTCGAGTATGTGCGTGTGTGCATGCGCGTGCTGTGTGTGCATGTGTGTGTGTGTGTGTGTATGTGTGTATAAATGGGGCTGGCTGTCAGATTTGGAGGAAAATGGAGATCTTCCTCCTTGAAGTCTAATTAGTCCAAATGAGTGTCTACTGAGCTGTTCAACTCACAAGTGGTGAAGCACACACTTCCAAGAAGACAGAGAACAGGCAGCTCCTGACTCGAATTCGCTAAAACCCAAATGGACAGAACATGATACTGGCATCAGCTGAAATCATTGTAATAACTTGCACATGATGTTCGGCACTGTGCTTTCCATTTTAGTCGATTTCAGTCTACCTACTTCAGATTGTGTATAAGTTTACCAAATACAAAACTTGGCTTTGTAAATGAGAATTGATCTGTTTGGTTACATAAAGCTCAAACTAAAACTGTGACAAGAGGTATGGAGTACAAGTGTATAGATGCACAACACACAAACACACCCTTGATAAAGAAATAACCTCCATGTGAGTTGACAGACTCAAATTATCTGGCTGCCAATGAGGCTAAATACAGCAGGCCCTTGATTATCCCAATGTACACATTCAGACTTATTCAATGAGCATATAGTGCAGCATGTATGCAGCAATGCATAAACATCCTGAGAGTGCGTGGCATGTTTGACATTACTGAGAGACACAATTAAAACATTTCAGCTGCAAATTTAAATGAGCAGGATGTTTTTTAAGAAAAGCATGCATATGTATTTACTTGTGTTGGAATGCTCCATGCATTTCAGCAGTCTTACCAACCTCCACTCCTTACTGAACAGCCAGTCTCTTAAATGTGGTGTTGTCTGCATTTTTGTGCATGCTGTGATCCAACAGAGTCAACCTCAAGTAGATCATACTTAAGGCCATTTGACTGATAATTCATTTTCTGTGCAAGAGAGAGATACTGTGTATCAACTATCATATTTTTCCTCATGAAAATAAACTCCTATTATAATTAGCATTTTTTTAAATATCAAAATATCAAACCCTTCAGAAGAGTTCCCACATTTCAGCAGTGAAGTGTTGGCGGAGTGCAGAGTTCAACAAACAGCATATCTACATACTGAATGGGGGAACGGGAGGGGTGAGCATTGGCTATGGGATTTCCAGCCTTGGGGCTAACAGAACATCAAGGGGTTCCAGGAATACAGAATGAAGCTAACCCCTCTTGAAACTCTATTTCCTACAGTGCCAGAGGCGAGAGCTAATAGGGCTTGTACTATCTCCAGCTGTTGCAATTAGAATGGGAGGATGTATCCTTTTAGACACACAGCCAGGACTGCATTGAGATGTTTAACACCATTATGCAAAACGAATGCACCAGATATGTTCTTGGACGAGCATGTCCATCCTTTTCAACCCCTTCGCTTCCATTTACTGGGCAATGAGGCTTGTAAAATGCTCCACTTGTAAGCATTACACTCAAGTGACCTTTCTAAGCTGCACAATACATTCACCAAGTTCAACCAGACTCTCGCACCGCCCTGGGGGCATCTGAAGTTGAAATACTTTTCACACATGGCTTGCCTTAATCACTGTCTGTTTTAAGTTCCTCTTCAGATTCAGGCAGGGAGATTGTTGTTGATGTTGTTGTTTCAAGTATAGGCCAGCGGGGGTCATTTGTAAAGCTCAGACAACACTTGGACGGAGTATAAAGAAAGATCTCTCCACACTCAGGGGACTGAGGGATGGAAGAGTGGAGGAATAGAGGAAGGAACGTTCATGGCACACAAGCTTTTCTGCCTTCTGCCTGGGAGGCAAAACGGGAAGGGAATGAAGGCTAACCTCCCCACGTGAACCATGAGCCATGAGTCTGAATGCTTTAGTATGATAGCGTGCACAAAGAATTCAGGCCTAAATGGGTTAGAGACAGGGTGGGTCAGGTAAAATGTGAATAAATTGACAGACAGACAGACATATGACCTGAGAGTGGCTGTGGAGCCGTTTGTATGGCCTCGCCTTTTATTGGTTTCACTTTAAGCCCGATCTTTGAATCTACACACTGGTCTCATTTAGTCCAACTCATGCTAGGTGTGGCACAGTGGCAGTCGAAAGGAAACCAAAACCAAATGGGGCCCGGGATCGGCCCTTCAGCCGAAGCCGCTGTTGGTCCCTCCAGGAGCTGGCTGCTGTTGAGTGGCTGCCCAGGAAGAGAGGAGCGTAAATCACGCTACACAGGCGTGGTCTGCCGCACAGCTCACCACCGCACAGCCAGCCACACTGCAGACTGGCAGAGGGACAGGCAGCAGACACAAGCCCCGAGTCCTAATGCGCGGGGAGGGGTTTGGAGGGGGGTGGGAGAGGCCAGCTGTGTGTGTTACTGTTTCCCAGGGCGCACAATGTTAACGAAGAGAGACACCTCTGGCAGAGCAGCAAGATCAAGTAAGAGGAGGACGGCGAGAGGGGGGGGGAGCAGCGGCGCGAGGGCACAGCGAGTGCACTGTGCCAGTACCGCTGGAGGTTTGGAGCACTAAGAAAACAAGCGCCACGGCCGAACTTCATGGGGCGAGCAGTGAACATGCAGGCTGGGAGGAGGAAAAGAGGAGGAGGGAGGAGGAGGAGGAGGTGACTGAGCGCCGTGCCAGGCCTGAGATTTAAACCAGAGCTCTTGAGTTTGTTGACTTTCTCGTAAGAAGGCAACAGTCATGCCAGCTCCGTTTTGATTCACATGGCTACTTTGCATGAGAGATGGTGAAAGTGTACCTTTTAGTAATTTGTCAGTGACCTTTTATTTTGCAGTCTATGTGTATTTGTGCGCTCACGTGTGTCTGTATAGAAAGTAAAACATGTTATCTGCATGACAAAATTAGTATAAATGCCAACCTCACAGATAGTACAATAAAACTGCACCAAAAGTACAGTCTGTTGGACTGAATCAAGTCTATGAAACAAAATTACATTATAAGGTGCACAATCCAAGCAGCTTGGATTGTGAGATGCATATGAAATGCCAGGTTGATGGTGACAAAAAGAACAAACTTTTGGATACAAAGCCCTTTGTCCTACAACATGATCCAGGCTTCATGTTTAAGTCAAGCAGGAAGTTTTTTGTGGGAGTGTTGGGGATTCTGGCTCGGGGAAATGGAACTTTACCCATACCGATAACTTTGGATGCTATAATTTCTAGTTTACATAATGGATTGAATTAGTTTTTGAAAACCGATACCTTACATTTTAAGGCTGAGATCCAGACAAGATAAGTCAACAAAATGGAGATTTATAATCAATGCTGCAAAAGTATTCAGGCCTCAGACTTATCTTTGATTTCATTTTCAAGGCCCTTGTGGAGTTTCCCCAAAAACTGCCAACTCTCAACAGTCAAGTAATGCACTTGTATGATCAAGGAAGCGTTAAAATAAAAAAGAAAAGAAAGTAAAGTGAAAAATCTGATAGTGGCTTTATGACAACAAGGTACAGCAACAGGTTTCAAGATAATGTGGTCATTATTCTTCAAAATCATACAACTTACTGAACGTGAGGAGTCTGTGTTCTTGAGGCTTGCCTGAACAATACAGGAGAAAGATGTGCTGACCTTTTTCACAGCAGGCGTTTTGACAGGAAATAGTAGGGCACTCACAGGTGTTACTAATGACATTAATGAAGGGTCTAACAGAGCCAGGGCCCTGCTGTTGTTCATGCTGGCTCACTGGAAAGACTCTGCTACACTTAAATGGAACAAAACCTTCATTAATGTCATTAGTAACACCTGTGCTTACCCTACTATTTCATGTCAAAATGCCTGCTGTGAAAAAAGGTCTATAGACTGCAACGTACACATAATTAATGTCTAATGAAAAATATGATAAAAAGTTAACTTGAAACTTCAGCTTGAAACTGACGCGAGCAGTTTTGTGAATGCTTGATGAGTTGTTCTGTCAAAGTTTAAGAGCAATAACAATAACTTTAAAAACAAGCTTCATAAAGTGCTCTACACAAAAAGAAAAAAACACGTTAAAACGGAAGGTGCACACTAATGATAATGAAGCTAATCCTGCTGAGTGGAACTTTCCAGTTCTGTATGATTTGTCTCACTCTTGTGGCAGTACAGTAAATGCTGCTTGAGAAACACAGTTCCAGGTTATTCCAGGTAATGCATTTCAATCTTTATGTGCACAGATAAAAAAAGGAGAAAACAGAGTCATGGAATAAATAAACAACGTAATTACATGTTATAATTTCATCATGTGATCTCGTTTAGCATTAAATTGAACCTAACAAATGTTTGTTTACATGTAGTTATACACTATAGCTTTAAAGTTATTTCATCTACAAACCTGTATATATCACTATAAGCAGTGTTTTAAAGCTGCACTAGATAAATTTGCACAAATAGAGACAGAAGTCAACATCTGAACTGTATCATCCCAGAGATCATGCAAAGTGACTGCAAACAGCATCCACATGTTGAACAACCTGGCTGCTCTGTGATCGCTTTATACCAAAGGGATGAGAGAGAACAAAGATCCAACATCGATCAGTCCAGCCTTGGCTCAGGTGCTGATTCACTGCTGTATAAGAGACAGTTTGTGTTTCACGCTTAAGTATCAGTTTGTCATTTTTTTTTCTGTGAGCTTTGAAGTGTCCATACCTGGCACCAGGATTTCATTTGGGCAAATAGGGCAAATGTATGGGGTCTCCGTTAGGAGGGATGGGACACCCTTCTCTACTGCAGCCCCACTTTGTGATTTAGACTGATAAAGCAGGCATATTTTTGCTCATTGTCACTTTGATATCATTTTAGAGGGAATATATTTTGATTGTGTCGATGCATGCTCTGCCAGCAAACTGGCTTGAGAAGAGCCTACAGTGTCAACCACCACAAGAGGCGATCTATTCTCTTCCAGCAGGCAAACAGAGACAGATTAAAATGGAAAGCAGCAGTTGCACTAAAGCTGGAATGTTTATAAAGGTATCCCCGTGACCACAAACCGCTGGTGTACACACACACGCCACAAGCAGAGCCACACACAGCAGTGGGAGAACATGGGAGCGTCATATGGTTCTGATGCAAGGAGCCAAAGGCAACTGGATGACATCAGCCGGGCGCACCACAAGGCACCGTGATGCAGCGAGTTCAGCCTGGTGAACATTTGGATTCTTGGTTGATTGCTTTGACCCTGTGGGTTGAACTTAAGTATATGTGTTTGGGAGTTGTGTAATTGGTTAAACAATGGGAGAAAAGACAAAAGGACAAAGAACAACATAGTCTACTTTTGGAGTTGTGAACGCAATAGAACAGATCTGGACTTCTGCTTGGGAATCCAAACATCTACCAGTTAACACAAGAGCATATGAAGATCCATATAAACCTGTTATCCCAGCTAAGACCACTTTTCTTGTATGAGGTATTATCTAATGCGCTGTGCATTCAAAATAATTACTTTACTGCCTCCCCTCTTCTATATTGGCATCTTATCCTCACTCTAATATGGCTTATTTTGAAGAATTAAGAAAAATCCCCTCTTCCTGTCGCTTTACCGTTTTTTCATCTTTTCCATGTGTTTGTTTCTTACATCATTAACTGTAAAGGTCACACATAGGGCAAAACTGCAGTACTTATCCCTGTTTGACTTACTCCATGGAGAAACTCAGATTGGCATCCTGGTCTCCCACGTAGGAAACCAAGCATAAGCAAATACTTCCTGATCCAAATTATTTAGGCAGCAGTTCCCCGGTCACAGGTGCATATTAGAAATGACATGCTGTTTGGCTTCACGCACTGTTAGTTGGCATGGATCTGGCTTGTCAATAAGATTAGCCAATTTGATGTACTGTTTCTATCTGAAAGGTCTGCGATGATGTACTTGGCAGGTTTTTGGGGGAAATGTAGATTGGGAACATTCCTGGCATGGAGGAGCAAAGTAAGACACGGGGTGAAAAAAATAGTAAAATGTTTCCTGGCAGCAAAAATATTAAAATGTTCCCATGTTATTAAAGCAACAATGCTGAGGTAACTCCTTGGGCGACTTCACAGTACTTCCCTAAAAATTCCCCCTTAGGTCTATATTCTGTTTTTTTTTTTTCTTTACTCCCTCCATCCCAAGGGAAGGGGAAAGCAATGGGAATGGGTGATTCTGTGGAATATTTTAAGTCATATATTATTAACATTAGTGGTTAAACATAAGGTTTGTTATGAATCCATAAATTGCAAAATTTAATTAAAACTGTGAAACTTTTAGCCATAAAACTAATACTGAGCTGTAACTACAATACTGCTCTTTGTGTGTCTAAGCATTTTACACAGACCAATAATTTCATAATCTAATCAATTTCTCATTTTAACGCGGGTCTATTTTTGCTCTGCCAAAAGGTTAAACCCCCCCTCCATCACAACACCCTCCAAGAACTAAATTAATTTCTCTTTTTCTGCCAAATACCACCAAAGGGGGCTTAGACAGGCCCTATTTCAATTTCCTTCCATTAGTGTTAACTTTTTCTCAAAGTTATTAATAACTGGGGACTGTCTACTTTAATTTGAAGGTGCTGCCTAGGCCTCTAATTTTCATTCTTTTTTAATCACTCATGCAATTTTAACATTTGAGATTAGAAATATCCATTTTTAAGATATATATAGCCAATATACATACATTGGGTCTTAATAACACTCAAGACAGATTATAAACCAGTGGTCTGGCCTTAGCTGCTTTCAGTTTTATTAAGAAAGCCAGATCCGCCATCATTAGTCTGAGGAAAACAAAACACAAAATTTTTGCTTTATGGGTTGCACTGTAGCCACAGTTATGTGAAACCATAGTATGCATTGGAGAAATGCATACTTAAAAATATTTCTGAAGTGTGAGATTGATGAATTTACTGTAAATCAGCACTGACATTATGGACCAATTTTGAATAAGGGCCGTGAGATTATTCCATTGATCTTGACCTGGAGATGGGCTCTCTGAGACCATCTCTTGCTCAAACCTCAGACGTGGTCAAATAACAGGCCACAGCCTGTTAAGCAGAGCCCTGGACTGTTCTCAGATCTGGACGGTCGGACTCCAGCAGAGGGCCGCCTCGCCGGGCCAACTTTCTGTCAGCAGCTCTGAAGTTACGAGGCCTGTGTCTGGGCCTTCCTTGGCTTCACCTTAAAACCTGTCGGTGGGGAGGGGGGACGTGTTCAGACCTCCCTGCCTAATGATTTTGCAGGGGGAAAGTGTGCATGTTTGCATGTCTGTGTGTGTTTTCTCTCAGAGGTTTTTATAGAGGGGACTGACAGCTGAGAGCTTTGTGTGTGCATTCATATCTTTCAGGTGGGTACCACTATATAGGACTCAAGCTATAGCTGAATAATATATATATATAGCTGTATGGAAAAAGTTGACTGAAACTGTATATGCCCTATATGAATGAAGAGACATTATCTATAGACTCAAGGGAGGGCAACATGAGAGCAGCTGACTCAAAGCCACAAGCTGCATTGTAATCAGTGTTATAAGACAGACTGGCAGATAAGGCTTGTGTAAATATTGTCTCAGTATATTTAGATTGTCATGTTGAATGGAGGTACCAGCATACTAGCAAGCTCCAATGTTACTGTAAGGCGGTTGGAGAGCAGGCATGAAAGCCCTATACACAGCTTCTACGGTTTAAAGACTTTGTAGTGTGTCAGTGACATGATTGTTCAAAGTCTCTCACTGCTTGCCAAAACATGTATTACATGTGTTGCATGGCACACGTGCACTTTTTCTTTTTTCTTTTTTTTTTCCCTAGGAGTCTTTGCTTGCTCTTGCCTATGGGTATGCATTACTTTGCCCTCTTGTATGTTGTAATAAGAGCCCAAAACCTAAGAGAGTGCATGATCAAGCAAAGCGTCTGACCTAGTTTTGAAACATCTAACACAATAACACAATTAACTGTACTGTCTGTTTAGGGGAGAAGAAGCCAGCCCAAGGGATGAGTTTTGTTTAGAATATTATGTGACGGTGGGTGTGAAACTTCTTGGGCTTAGACTTGAGATGATTATTTCATTTAAATTATTTTATGGGTCTCATTCCATTCAGTATGTACACACTGACCCGGTGCACCAACACATTGCCTAATGTGTTACAGCAGTGGTTCTCAACTGATCTAGTTTAACGAAATATTCCAACGTTTTGGGCAATATCCCCTTTTGTCAACTTACCCAAGATGTTCGATACCATTTTCACCTCTGTATGTCCGCTGATTCAGTTTCAATGGTTAGTATTTCATGTTCAGTTAGCATAAAGATCTAAAGTCTATGGCAGGGGTTCTCAACCTTTTTGACCTCGGGGCCCAATTTTCCGATTACAAAGTGGCCCGGGGCCCATTTAAATATTATCACTTTAAGTGTTAAGTTTAGTTAAGTTAAGTTTTAAGTTTTTCGCGGCCCAGTAGTTGGTGCCCGCCAGCCATCCTTGGGCCGCGGCCCTATGGTTGAGAATCACTGGTCTATGGGACTTAGCTAGTCTAGCTCCGACAAAGTGAAAAAATAAACCTTACAGCAACTCCAAAGCTGTCTTATTTACACAATGTATCATGTGTATTTGAAATACATGTCTTGGAAATTTTAATAAAAATGAGAGTCATTTTAGGAGAAGTTGGATGAAGTTTGATGGTAGGAACTGTAACTGAAGAACACATATACTCAGCGGTTGTAGTTCCTATCATCTATAGTTCCTACAATCTAAGCTCTTCTAAAATGATCTTTGTTTTAAAAAAATAAAATAAAATCCAAGACATATATTTCAAATACATGATACACGGTGTAAATAAGACAGCTTCAGAGTTGCTGTAAGTTTTCACTTTGACGGAGCTAGACCAGCTGACTCCACGAAATTCTACCCATAGGAACCAAAGCAGTGGACATACAGAGGTGAAAGTGGTATTGAACATCTTGTCTCAGTCTGGGTAATTTGGAAAAAGGGGATACTGCCCAAAACGTTGGAGTATTCCTTTAAGGTTTCACATTTGTCTTTAGTCATTCAGTCACAATCCACACATTGGCTAACTTAACAGCTATTTTATTTCACAAAATGAAAAAAGGGCAGTAATCAAAAAAGCTTTCACGCACCGTTAAAACACAAAAGTAATGTTCGTACTTTCCCCAATAACAACTAGTGTGAGAAAAACTTTCATTTCCACTTCAGTTAGCAATCAGAAGAATAATTCTGTGCCATTCCCTCAAAGGACTTAAGATTTGTTTTCCTCATAATTAGTCATCAGCCTATCACACTACGTTAGCTTAGATGAGAAAAAGCACAAAGTGTGCTCCCTCTGGGTGGAGGCATTCTTACTAATTTGATTTTATTCAGCAAAGGGCTGACAAGAACACTGGACATCAACAGTGTTTGGTTTCCTTGTACAATCACAGGAGAGTTAACTGAGTCATCTTGATGCTTGAAGATGCAGCCACAAACATGTAATAGAAAAAAAGCACTACTCATAACAGCACAGTTCCCTATAGACTGCAGTACTATAGATGTGATGCAAGTGCACTATCCACCGAATATCTTGCACTACCCCTCTGCACAGTATGTGAAGTCTTGTTTTCTATGTGGCATGTCAGCGCGCTTTGTGAAACTCTGCAAATGTTCAACGTGTCTTTGCAACAGTGTCACCAAGACAAATTCGTGAACACTTAATATTCTTGGAGATTAAAGGGATTCTGATTCTTGTTAGTGGTTGGCTGTGAGTGGAGGACAGACAGCCCATGGGTATCATCAATGACAGAAAAGTTCAGATCATTCTTCCACAAGACAATTATCACCATTTTTGGCTGCAGATTTGTCCAATGAAATCTTGAGAAACGTGGCTTCAAAGGGGCAAACAACTTTTCCTCATCACAGACTTATATGTTTGTGTTTCCAACTGTGCAAGAAAGCAACCACTATCACTTATCCCCAATCAGATGTTGGCTGTGGCTCGGTGTCTGGATGAGGATGAACTGGGTGTTAACCATGTTAGAGCAGAGCTAGTGTCCAACTGTCTATGGCTAGTTTACAAAAGCAGCATCACTTTTTCCAGAGTAGAAAAATGTCAAAACAATAAATCTAGTAACAATAAATGATTACAGGCCTGAGGTGAAATATGTTTCCTTATTAGCTGTGTTTGAAGAGGAACACCACAGTGGAGGAGAGTCAGATCAGTACTTCTGAACATATGTAACTCTCTCTCAAAACCAGAAACAAGAGCACTATTACACAAATCTTTGATGTCAACCCTAACCCTTAAGATTATAAACCTACAGCTGCTTGTAGGTAACAAATAGGGACTGATATCTTGAACCTATACAGAATGTCTGTTTTCTATCCAAATTAACTTGATTTTCTATTATCACAAGTTCTGAAATGGAAAAAGTACCCTTTTGCCCAGAAAAACTTTTTTCTTATCTTTTCCAATTCATTTCACATGAAGTCACTCCAGATTTTACATCTCGATAACATCCCAGGTTCAGGTTGTAGTTCTCTGTTTTCCAGCTCTGAGGACAAAGTTTCTCCTGTTCACAGACACCAACTGTGTATTTCTATGTCCTTGCGCAAACAAACAGTCTTAACATTAAGTGGTATTTCCCTTTAGGATGGTCAATTTCTGGATCTCCATATTTTACTCTCAAGCAGTCTATTATGTTTGTTTGCACTGGCCTCAGAGTTGTGTTTGCCTGACCATTGCATGACCACACCGCAATAAAATCCCTGCTGACCTGAAATGCCATATGCTAAAACATAATTATGGTCATTTGCATTTCGATCAAATCTCATCTCATGACCTTGCTCAGGTTTCAGGGTGTAATGGAACTGCCATTTTTGGAGGCAGCAGTCAATTTGTGAATGCAATAAGGAAGAAGGGCACATTTAAATTAGCCTAACAACAAATGTCACAAAGCATTTTGTTTTGCTTACACACAGCGTCAAATGTGAAAACATCCACAGACAGTATAAAAATAGAATATGTACATTGATTGCAGTCTGAATGCCTTATTTGTTTAGTTGAACTATTTCATTTCAACATAAGATTGCCACCACGAAAAAAATGCTTACTCTTGATAAATAATTGCTAGTGTAGCATGATGGTAATGGATAATGTGGGCTGCTATTATAATTATGAATCATTATAAGATCTTTTCTTACAAAGTAGATATTTTTTGAGGATAGACTGATCTGCATTTTGGAAATACTGACTAAAATCTTTTGGAATAACACCCTTCCCAAAAAGCAATGCATATTTTATCAGTAATTTGAGAACATAACTGCTTTCATCAAGACTCAATTAAATGTTCCAGTTACAGAACTGACTGATAATTAACAACCATGAAAGAGTCTCACATTTTCCACAGTTACCATTTGAATTATTTGAATAGGTGTTGGAGAAATCTCTCACGCTACACTCGGCTTCTCTTTCCATTCTTTTCCTCAGAACAAATTTTGCACATGGACCAGCAATGTGTGAAAAGTATGGGTGGCCTGGCCAGGGTGCTGTGTAGGAGCCATCTAGACCTATCAGATTTTAGAGCTCTGTCATCACTCATAAGCACAACTATACCGTCTACTTGCTTTTTTGAAAACCTTTATTTGTCCAGATAAAGACTGCTGAACATGTATACACAAAGAGGAATGGCAGGAGCAGCCCCATAATATGTAGCTGTAAGTGCCTTGCTCAAAGGCATCTTAATAGCTGTTGCTAAAAGAGAGACAATTTAATCACAATCCCTGTCAAGGTTTTTCCTGTCTTGGAATTTGAGTCAGTTACCTTGCAGATTTGGGCCCTCTTCTTAAAGGCCAGCATCTACACATTAGACCAGCAACAAAGATGAGGTGAATTCAAGAAAGCCATATGTAAATTTATATCTTATATAAATAATTTTGTATCTATTGCGCTAATAGGACTAAATTCCCTTGGGTTACAAAATTGGTTAGAATGAAAGTGGCTGTAAGTGCAATTATGTTGCAGCATCCAAGCTAACTGCTAACAAAATTAGCTGTTGGTTCACTGATAGTGCCTAAGTGTGGAGTAATAGTGCCTAAGTAATGTACGTAGCTGAAAACTCTTCTGTAACACTTTTTTTCCTGTCAAGATGTAAATATTTTCATTTATTCATTGATGTTAATTAGCTTCAACAGGAAGGAAGTGGGAAGTATTTTAACTGCTTAACACTATCATATGATTTGTATGTAAGTGGTAAAATTTGATTAATTGGATGCAGCTGTGAAAGTAAGGGGAAAAGAGAGTCCTGGATCAGTGATTATTTTAAAAGGGAAGACAGTTTCTGAATTGTGATGGACAGGCTTAAATCCTTGTAAATTTAACCTTTTGTTGCTATTATTATTTTAAAATAGATTACAGTTAAGTCATCGCACTTTTTACCACACGCTTGCCTAAATACTGCTCCACTTTTGCTCCAAAAGAGGAACTGCTGGGAATGATCAAGATTTGCTTTTTTTTCAATGACAGAAGTTACAAGGAATGGTCTGTAAGTAGCTGGTTACACATTGGCGCCCTCTGGCAGCCATATTGGAAGTCCACATCTTTTGAAAACAAAGCTGTCAACATCTGATGGCATTTATACTTTTATTGTTGACCACTATTGAGTTTGGATAATGTCACCTCATTAGTTACCTAGGTAACCATAAAATTTATTTATCACTGTATTGTGCTGTATTGTTGACATCTAATTTTAACAATAATAGCCTGATGTTAGTTTCTTTGTTAAGTTAAAATGCTGGCTAGCTAACTGTTAGCTAGCTAATAAAGGCAAAACCCAACTGTTTTTAGGGACCATTCTCTTTTAGCTTAAATGTGAGTGTAATGATGTGACTCCATAACGTGTATGTGTTTATGTCCCTTTTCTAGCCTGTTTTATATATATATATATATATATATACACACACACACACACACACACACACACACACACACACATGTATTTACATGTTTAGCAGTTATTTATGTGCATCTACAAAATAGTACCTGCTGTTATTGTATGAAATTAAGTGCTGAAAAACTGCAAAGCCTCTATTTGGTTCCACTGTGTAACTTGCTGGAATCATTACGTGCAAGGTGAATGCAGAATAGGTGTGCAATATGTACATGAAGAGTGACTTTTACAATCTATACCAGTTTATTTGGGAATACAATAAGGATCTCAGGATAAAAGATTGTTGCCATCTTCAGAGTAGGTCTGGAGGTGGACATGGTTCAAAAGGTAATAAGCATAATTATTTCACAGATTTGACTTTCCACTCAAGAGGAAACTTTTACATGTGTTTGTCCAAATGGTGTTATCTGATCTCTGAATGAAATATTGACCTTGCTTTTCATGGTGTTATTCCAGCAGTTTTGTCTTCTTTACTCATCTTCCGGTTTGAAGCGTCATTCCAAAGCCTCTGGCTTTGTCAAGGAATAAATGGGTTTCATCCTCAGTAGTTGGTTTGTCCTTTCCTCTGCAGTTGCTTTCATATACTGTCTGAGTCCTTGGACCTCACCCAGTACAGGAAGCTGGGTTTCTTGTGTCCACCTTTCATGTGATTCCAGGCAACAAGGAAAGAACAGGGCACACACACTCATACAGAGACAGAGACCAAGAGAGAGAGAGAGAGAGCAGACTCCAAGGCTAGATTTCATTGTCTCTGCTGGGTGACTAGAGTTTCCAGCATCTACAGCTGTGAACAGTGCTGCTTCTTGACTGTTTCGGTGCTGTGTTGGTCACGGCTACGAATAAAACACACTGCCCCCAGTGTTGTATGTTCGGACCAGATGTCTAGAGAGAACATTTTTGTCTATGCCATGTGTTCAGGAGTTAAATCCACTTTAATGGTGTTGAAAGATAAACTCTGGTGAGAAATACTATTGTCCATGTGAGGAGGTCTGTTCCAAAATGAGATATCCACCATTTGAACACGTGAAAAGCAGTTAAAATGACAAAATGACTGTTGGCATGAAATTAAACTTATCATGGAATATTCTTTAAGTTCTCAATCGTTGCTCATAAAACACCAACCGTCTTGAGGGTGCAGTTATATTTGTTGAAGAGTGAATACCAGGTGACATTTCCTCTCCCAAAATGGATACAGCATGCTGGAATAAAACAAATGAGGATGTATACTCCCTATATTTGTAACTAGCATGTTGCTTTGACACAAAAACAGGATCCTCTGAATTTATCTTTCCCCTATTTCTTCCCCTCGCTCCTCTCTATTCCCTCATCTACTCTCCGCATTGCTCACTTACATCCCCTTCCCACTGCTGCTCGCCAATGCCTCAGCTCGGTAATGACAATCCCAGATGTGGCTTAATAAATACTATGTGGCCTGACGACTGAACCCTATCTTCACTCACAGAAGTTCACTGGAGATACATGTTTCAAGGCAGCAATACATGAGCCCGCTCATTTTGAAATGGAAGATGTTTTTACTTTCCACAAATAGAGCGTGCAGAAGGAGGAGGTGTAGGGGGGGGGGGGCATCACCGCGCACCCAGGGAGTATGTTTCGCATTAGGGACACATCATATTTCATGTCTTTTTATCAAAAAGATGGTCAGGAGTATGGGCTGTGCGGAGCTGGTGAGACCGCACGCTAAAAATATATTTATGTGCCACGATTGAGGCTGCAGTAGTACGCCCATTGCACGCATTGAAATGATTTAGTGTGGATCAACGTTGGCATCAGCAGGCCTAAAATCACACAGTGTGTATTTACATGGTCATGTGTTATATAAGCCTGGTGTGTCCCTGTCAACACTGGCCACAAGCGGCAAATCGAGATAAGTAGAAAGCATACGACAGGAGCAGTTGTGCGTAAGAGCTCGCACAAACATACACATGCATGTGTTTATTGTGCTGTGTAAAATATTTAAAGGACCATACTGATCTTATTTGGACTTCCCGTCAACAGTCATAATCATATCTGTCCATCACCGAGTATGCTTGGGTAGCTTAGAAGTCAAGGCTAACTTAACCCAGTTCACTCCCATTTATGTTCAAAAAATGTAAAAAAAAAAAAAATTGCTTCCTGAAATTTCTGCACTTCTCCACTCCATCTTGTAAATACTTGGCCGGCGCAAACTTTTGCTTTTGTTGGACACCGTCAACCAAAGGGCCTCATAGTGCCACAAGTACATAATGGGCACGATTGGTCTTGGACTGAACCCTTTATACCGATTTCAGGGCCGTGCTCTGAACACTGCAGGACCAGTATAGCGTGATGTTTTATCAGAGTCTTGGGTGAGCGTCCCACTTTGCAAGGAGCCTCCATGTTATAAGAGGATGTGACTTCCTCAGAAGATACAGTGTTGGGTAAAACTGAGCTGTCTTTCCCCACATTATTGCTTCCAGCTGGCTCATTCTGTAAGAGGGAGCTGCTATCTTGTATGCCAGCCACCACGAGTCCATATGTAGGCTGCTCTCCCTGTCTCTCCCTGATCCTATACCAAACATATGAGGTGATGTCTACATGCTTATCAGCTGTGGAGAACCGAGATCCACTCACTTATTTTTCTTTGTGCCCATCTGTCTCGCTCAAACTCATTCAATTTGCTTTACTAGCATCTTAAGTATTTGCATGTTGCCAAAGCATCAACTTACACAACATGGGACAATGTGGGAAAGAAAAAAACAGAGATGAACTGATTTGTCACTCGTTGTGCCTCCTGTCATGGCAGATTGCAATATATTTTGTTCCCAGTATTGAGCATTATTTTTTCTCCTTGTAATATAATATAAAGGGGATTACTTTTTTTGTTGTTTGTTTTGTTTTGTTTTTTATAGCCCACAAATTATGGTGTCACTACAGTGTAACTCTTTTGTAAGTACGGGGTAACAAAACCAAATTCTGGAGAAAAGTTACACCGTAATTAAACTGTAATTACTTCCTAAGTCCCTCATTAATCCAAAATTGTTACCGTTAGTTCCCCAGAATTTGGTTTTGTCACCCTGTAATTACATTGCTTGTACTCCGTAATTATAAAAGAGTTACACCTTAATTTGCGGGCTTTAAAATAAAGTGCTACATTTTTTTTCTGTTGATTGGCAATTTGGTTTGGCCAAATTCTTTGAGGAAACATTTCACAGTCCTGAGGCTGGTAGAGAGGTTTAATGTCAGAGTGTTGAGTGTGGAGCATTTGACTGAGGGGAGTCTGCTCTATGATCCTACCTTGGCTTTATAATGAGTGGAAGTCAGTCATTTTTAGGTGTTTCCAGAGTTAGATGGCTCTTTTTTCATATACATTTTTTTTGTCTTTGTTTTTTTTGTCCCTCTCCTTCTCTTGCTTTGGCCTCATTTCAGAAGATGAGCATTTTGAACGAAGATAAGCTTCACAGATGGCAGAAAGATACACAATTATGCATAATCCATCAACATTGTCTTCTCTCGGCAACACAAACCCTCCCTTTTCCCTTTCCTCCCCGCCATTTCCTGTCGAGCTGTTTCTCTCCGCTGACTCTCCCTCTCTTTTCTCACTGCTTTCTGTGTCTCTCTGCCTCTCTCTAAGGCTTTCAACAGACCCAAACTGCAGTATGATGTATGTGTGTTGCCCTCTTCGGTCCACTGACCCTTTGGCTCTCAGTGTGTCATCCCACACATTCTAGCTGCTCACCTGGCCAAATCCACCAGACACACACACATAAAATCTGGACCAAACATTTCCCCAAATAGCTCAGTCCGCAGCCTCCCAGGGCTTCAGTGTAACGCACACACACCTACACACACATACACACACACACACACACAATCACATGTGCACAGGTTTATGTGCTGCACACACTGGGCATGCACACAAAGGCGCACACAGACATGCACACACACTATACTGACAGTGTCCTGCTCCATCTTGAAGTATGAGCTGTGATGAAGACACAGAGCCCCATTTGTTCTCCTGTGTTCTAACAAATACCATCCTTTTCTGTCATGTCTCTGGATATATTTCTCTATCACCTGAGTACTGTTGTTTTGATTTTTCCACTTCCTACTTGGCCGCTTATAACATTGGCAATTTGGGAATTCAAGCTTATACTGTTATACACTCAGCAGTACTCAGTAAATCACTCAGCAAAAGAGGTAAAAGCTGAAAAATTGCAGTATATGGCTAAGTTCAATATCTGAACTGCAATATTTTGATACAAGTAGCTCCCACCTATCCAGTCCTGCTCCTGAGGTACGGTGGCCTGTAATTGAAAAAAAAATAATAAAATCACATTTTCAAAATGGAGACAAGTAAGACCCAATGTCTAGTAAAAATGTAATATATTACCATGCAAAACCTTTTGTCTTAAGAACAATGGTGTTTGGCCTTGCTTATAGCAATGTTCTCTACTGATGAAGAACTGAAAATGCAAGTAGACGGAGGACACGGGTGAGGAGGGTGGGCTCCCTTGGATCTCTAAGGGTGGGGAGTTTTTGTTCCAAAACAAAGTATGGGCTGGGAAATGAGATTTAAAAGCCAGAGATCTCAGCACATGGTGAAATAATAATTGAGTCATAGGAATTGATCAACAACAACCCCCTGCCGAAATATAACGACCATTTTTGGCTATGATGCAGTAAAAAATGAACTTAGTTTTCTTTTCAATGCCAAACACATAAGCTTATCTCCTGCAGACATGTAAGCTCCTATCGCTTCCTATAGCTAGTGAGTGTTGAAGGATGCTGGGTAAGAACACTGTCTTTTGACTCTCCTCGTCCGTCACCTCCAGCTCTCCTCCCTCCTGGGTGTGAACTGCCAGAGCACATCCATCTTGCTGTCCTCCTCCTGGCTGCCATCTCTTTAACACCTCTTTAACACCACCTGTGGCTCATTTCACCTCCAGCAACTGTCCCAGTTCTTGAGTGGCACCCACTCCCTGCCCACATACTGGAGCTTGATGTCTTACTAGTTGGTGCCAAACTTCCTCCACCTTTTGAATACAATAACGCAGGACATCTGTCAGGCTCACCATGTGCCATAAGTGATTTATTTATTTATTCTTTTTTTTTTTTTTTTTTTTTTTTTTTTAACGGCT
>OMKZ01026583.1:0-19779 GCA_900302535.1 Neoniphon sammara
TGTGTGTGTGTATGTATTTGCGTGTATGTATTTGCGTGTGTGTGTGTGTGTGTGTGTGTGTGTGTGTGTGCACTCATGTGTCAGATATGAGGAATGGCTGATGAGTTAGCTCATTTCAGGATGGCGTGTTCTTTTCAGGTTGTAAAGCCCTGTTGAATTCATATTTGCATACTGCCTCCTGTTGCTGTCCATGCCACTGATCATGACATTCTGTCAGAGACAGGTAGGACAGGCTCTGGGCATCAAAGCCCCACTAAGCCACTTAACCATGTGTTGCAATTTGGGAATAAGCAATTATCTAGAAATTAAGCCAAGTCTATGTTAATGACCCTGTGGCTGTATGGCTGTAGAGAGTAGAAATTAATTGACCTGGGCCTATTTTTAGATTCCTGTCTACAGGTTCTCTATCCCTAAGCCTCTGTTATGAAAAGGTGAAATAATCAAAGTTTTATCCTTGAATTTTGTGCAGAGCAGCCTTTTCTAGCCCCTCAAATTTCTGTTGCTGCTGTTGTATGTTCATAACAAGTAATATTTCTTGCTACAGTTATAGTTGCTTGCCAACACATCAGCCAACACCGCTGATATTATGCATTTGAAGACAAAAAATATAAATAAATGACTTTGGCAAGATTAAGTGTGGGCAAAGTATTTTGGTCACGTTTTGACAGTATTTTAAGCCTTCATAAATTACTATGGACACAATGTAAAGAGGAAAAACAGATTTCTCCGTCCCAATAGTGTAGAGAAATTCTTGTGAAGTGTCAAAGTTTCCTCAGGAAACCTATTAAGCTAAATGATCAACTATATGCGAGACAATTTTTTTTTTAATTCTGTAATCTTAGTGGGGATTTGCAGTTTCACACTGAGCTGTTATAATATCTTGAACTGAGTTATCTGTGAAAATTAGCTCTGACCTGTAGATTTTTACATCCTGAGAGAAAATGAAATTGACAGTCAGGGAAGTCACTCAATCTACATCTTTAAACTTGCCTCCACAGGATACATGAATACAGAGGATCTTCTCCAATGTGGTGATGATTCTGCATTTTCATTTATATATAATGCTATTTTAGTTTTATTAAGGAAAAATACACTTTACTTTAAGATATTCAAACTTTTCGAAAACCTCTGCATCAAAAAAACAATCTCAAGGTCTGCTGCGACGCAATTTCACTGCTGTGCATAAAAAAGATATGTGCAGATTGTTTGTTGGCTACAAATTATTTAACCATGGTTACTAATTTTCCAATTAATTTTCCCCTGCCTGCACAAATGTTCCTATCTGTCATCATCAATCATAATCAGTTTAATAGTGTCTCCCATTGACCCCGTCATCTGGCTTACCTGCTGCAGCCCTTTTCATATTTTTTTCATCTCATTAATTTAACAAATTTCAATTCTGTATATTTTTGACAGGTTTTATTTTCCATCTGGACTTTTATATGGTTTTATCAGGTGTTGAAATAAGGACTACAAATTAATGCAGATATGTAAGGCTGGGTAAACAATGCAAGGTTAATATCACTCACTGATTCACTCACAGATGCTTGTGTGCACACATGCCAGTGAAGACAGGAGTATTTAAAGTGGAATTAAGAAAAGAGTAATGGAATCAAAAAGAAAGTGACATATAATTACTTTGGACAGTGTCGCTGCCAAGGCAAACAAGTTTGAACCACAGAGGATTTGAACTATGCTAAGACAGATTAATCACCTCAGTATGAACAATACAATATGCCAGCAATCAATCAAGCCATGGAATTACCAGCTGTGACACCAATCTATTCCCGTATTTAGCCCCCTTTTGTATATATTAATTTTTGCGGTCAAAGCTGCTCCATTTCAATCTGCTTCACCACAGGAACCCATTTGCGCATTAAAAAGACCTCTGATAGATATCCTTTAACAGAAATGCCTTTTGAATACCCTCTGTTAGTACTTCATCTTAATAAGTCTATAGCACAGACAAGCTGTTCGTCATCACTGCATGCTCTGCAGAACCTAAAAACCATATATATATATATATTGAACCATTTAACTGAGATTTTTCTTTAACCACAAAATGGAATAACTGAGAAAATAAAGAAACCCACCTCAATTGTTATGCATCTGCTGTCATATTGGTCCATAGCAATTGTTTATTGATGCCATGTATATGATGGCATATCTATGATGACAGCTGTGACCTGTCTGCTGTTTATCACAGCATCATAAACAATTCAGAAGAAAGACAACCTAAAATTTAGACTTCTTCAGGCATTCCCCCCTTTCCTTGAGGATGACATTCAAACCACAGTACAAATTATGAAGTTGAAATTGAGAGGATCACATCAGTTTGACAGCAAATGTTACAGTACAGTCAATCAATCTAATAGGTCTTTGAAAAGATGTGCTCACAGTTTGATGAAAGAGCTGAATGTGAGACGCATTAAATAAAATGCATCCAGTTCCACCAGTACTTAACTTACGCATAGTCAGTGGTCTGTGGGGAAGTATTGAGAATATTTTTGTGATGTACAGTGTTCAATATGGCAACATGGCTTAAAATTTTGTAGTATTAATAATGTATGATCGATTCTCCTGTATCTCAGATGGAAAATATCAAACAGAGAAATTCTGATGCAAGCAAATAGCAGATTTCTCTTATTCATAAGTAAACAAGTTGAATCCATTGATTTTCAAAGCAAGCTGCTTGATTATGTCTTCATTTTTTAAGCATGGTTGATTTTTAAATGAGGTAAGGGAATTTGAAATACAACGGGGAGTCTTGGGCTTGTCAAGGTTGCTTGCATGTACACATATATTTGCAGGCTGTGCTTAATGTGGCAAATGGCTTTTGATGCACATTTTGATTTACATAACTTCGGAGGAGGGATGCGGTAAAGGATTCCCTCAGCACCAAAGGACATGGAAAGTATTGCGGTGTATTAATGACTGACTCTTCTCCCCAGCGAGGAATCAAACAGAAATTTCAAGCAGGACACACAGAGAGTGGAGTGCGAGTACGGAGATCTGACAGATTTCAGCATCACACACAGTATGTCATATTCTATTAGTGAATGTGGATATGTAATACTATGACCTTCTTTTCCTCAGCAATACCCTCCTGTTCTCCTTCCACAGCATCCACGTGTGCGCACTCTATAAACACAAACACACGCACGCTTCATAACCAGTGTTATCAATAAAACATTTTGATAGCATTTGAGAAACAGCTGAAGAAGGGTTGGATCTCTTCTGAGCAAGACTGAATGTACACCAGGTCTTTCAGAGCTGGATTGTCATCATTGCTGTTATCATCAGCCAGTCTTATGCAGACACTCGTCTCAATACCACTCAGAGGATCAATAAAGAATGTTTGTATATTCTCTCTCCCAGGCTCGGGCAGCACAAAGCCCCATCATTTACCCAGACTGCATTAGCACAGAGATAAGGGGCTATGTGTTTTCTTACCTAGCCATTTGAAGCACATGGGGAATTTATTTGTGTTGGCCCCCATTAATATCAAACATAACTAATGAGGTGTGATTATCCCATGTGCTTATAGTAATAACGATGCAGATCACACACTGATAAAGAGCTGGCTCTCTGAATGAGAAAGGCTTGGCTTGCTATCGAGCTAATGGCACCCTTAGTTAACTTCTATTTCAATACCTATGAGCATTTGTTACTTCTAGAAAACAGTTAATCATTTGTAGCGCAGAGAAAAATCTAGCAATGAAATGGCTCCCATTGGAATAAGTCCAGCTCTGAGTTTGCAATGCTTTATAATGATGGGGCTTATTTATCTACATAGGATGGTACACACGACATAAATACTCCATTATCAGCCATGATCATCAATGCCTGGTCATTTCAATGGCGTCTTTTCACATGCACATACATAACAGAAATGTGCTCTATCTCTTTCTCTTTCACACTCACTCACACATTGTGCACACCCACATGCTCATAGGTGAACTTAAAAATCTGTGGATGCTGAGAAACAATGGACGGGGAGTACTCTTGCCTGAAGTAAATACAGAGTTGGTTATTCTCTGTTTAACATGCCCTTGACTTGCTACGGGTCATCATCTGGCAAATACCATTTCTTGATGATTTGCTTCTTTGTCCTGTCTTTGCTAGTGGAAGAGCAGTGGACAGCGCAGTACAAACATGTTCACTCCACTTCCTGAAGCTGGCCTTTCGCTGTCTGGATACTGCACTCATCCCAGCTCTGGTCCTTCCTCCGCAGCCAAGTTCTGTCTGCCAACAGAAAGGGATGCTTTAGTCCTGCCATGTCCATGTGTCTCAGAAGCGCTGTGACTGATGAAGCCTTGCGCCCAGCCTCGCTGCTTTCCACTGTCAGCTCTCAGTATTTTGACCTTTTCTTATTGCTATTGGCCTCCACTACTTCCGTGTCATGGTTAATTTGATGGTGCTCTTTTTCAGCCATAATTAAACTAATAGTAAAACGTCTTGATGAACATTTAAAGAGATTAACCATTAAATCCATTTCTATTGTTTTTGCAGTAATGGGGTGAAAAGAACTGAGAAGAGCGCAGCGCAGTCACACTAGGTTGCTTCACATTTATCATCACTGTTATTCATTCATGGAGTGACCTTAATAATATCCATTTGATGATGTGGCGTTAACTTGTGCAGTGACTAATAATCTGTGATTATCTGTTCAGTCACTCTTGGTAATGTCATCACACTGCTGAAATGGAGATTTACTTTGTTTTGCTTGGATAGTGTGAGAAACATGTTTTATTCTAAAACAGCTTTCCACTAAAATTAATTTTAAAATTGCATTTTTGGGGAAATGCCTTTCTTCACAGCTGTTTGTTTTTGTGGATGTCTCCGATTCATTCCAGTTTTTATTCCACTCTGGCTACTCCTGTACTGAGTAACTGCTGTCAGCTGTGCATGAATAGATAGATCAAAAGAACTATAGTAGGACTCTTTGCAACTTCAGTCAGAGCAGTCTTGATGAGGTGTGATTTTGAACCTGGTGGTTGGCTGGCCAGGACCTGGAATATAGCCTGTAAGTTTTGAAGGGTTGCTGCAGTGGCCATTAAGTTGCTCCTCCACATACAGTATATCCGTGCACATTTTCCTCCAAACCTGCCTCTTTTTCACCTTTGCCCAAGGTTTTTCTTTCCAGAGTTTATTGCATGGCTGTGCATTGGGCAACCATTATATCAGAAGCTTCTCTTTGGTGTTGTCAACGAAGGCTGGCCCTCACCCTCAGGCCTTCTAACACAGCCATCTCTCCTCATTAAGTAACGCCTGTCCTTTAGCACTGTAGTTTCCTGTTTGGCTTTGGATACTGCAAATGTGAATACTGCAGCACAGCAGTGGACGGGGCTGTTTGACATTCTCATTGCATGTGAAAAATGCACAGGGAGATTCTGATACAAGGTGAGTTAGTTCGATTGATGATGTACCTAACAAGATCAACTACTTTCTCTCTTTATCTTGTCAATCAATACAACTCTGTGGTTCTTTTCAGGGTCTTCCTTCCTCCAGATGTCATTTCATTGAATTTTTTTCTCTGTGTACTTCTGTCAGCTAAATGGTATTGTGGCATGAGCAATCGCTCATGAGGAGGCTTAACGAACATCAGGCTCAGAATGCATGCTGAAAAAAATCGTTCTATTAATTAATGGTGTAATTAAGGTTTTGTCATTGACATGCCACTAGCTGACAGGGATGGATGGGGTGCTTGGTCCTGCACCAGGCAGTACCATATTCGATAATGAATGGCAGCTATTACCAGCACGTTTGGGTGGTGATGGGGCCACCTGCAAAGGCTTGGCTTTCCCACCTCTCTCTTGCTCTTTTTCTTCCCCAAACCCTTTATCTGTTCCCAACACTTTGCTTTCCCATTTCTGACCTTCTTCTTCATTAAGCATTCTCCTAATTTCACCCCATCTCTCTTCCCCTTCTGCTCACGCTGATTCACCAGATCCTCCTGCTTTAACTGCTTGAAATTAATGTCAGGTAACTTAACTTGAAAAATGCTTTTTAATTAACCAGTTAATGTTTGTGATAAACCCAAGCTCAAAAGGCTTTTGGAAAAAGCGTGATTTGTAGTTGGAAAAGGTTGTGTCTTTTTCTTTACTGGATCCCAGTACATCTATCTATCTGGGTTGTCACTCTTCCTGACCAAGAAAGTCTGCCCTGCAGTTCACTGCTAAAGTGTCCCAATATATAAATGCATTCTAATTACATTTTTGGCTGAGGAGTACAACTTACAAACTCAGAACAGCTGCATCGTTTTGGCTCTGCAGGAGACCATAGACGACTAAATGGTAATTTCAGCACTACACGTTTATATGATGAAGTAGGTGAACTTTAGGCTCTGATTGGGCAAAAAACACACGCACTGCAGACTGAATTAACACTACAGCATATGGCTCCCATGAGGAGCATTATTGCTGCATAGGTGCAATTTCTTGTCTGGCTAAAAGGCAGGAGGTTCAGGCTTGTCTCTCTGGGCCAAGGACAACAGGCCTAAGGCCATTGTATTAAAAGAAGTCATTTTTGCTCTCTATAAAAAAGAATTTGAATGAATTTCCTGTTTCTGTGTACTGTGGCAACTCAGAATAATCTTTGCTGCAGCATCATACCAGTGTGTCTTAGATTCAATCACATTTAAAGGCTAAAAGTGATGAAAGTATGATACTTTTTCTCCACACAACTGTATTCCCTCATAGGCCAACTGAATGCATCTCATCAACATCCATAGCTCAGTCTTTAATTATTAAAACCAAAAGGATGACATGTAATATTAAAACATCTTCAGGCACTCCACAGTTGGGGGGTAGGAAGTGGTGATGGAGGTGGTGGTGAGGGAAATCTGATTCTGAGACAAGGTGATATTTTCATTTCCTATCTCAGGTATGAATGGGTTCAGAGCTACATTTTTGAAGCCAGTCTAAAACATGGCAGTTCCTGGTGATTTATGAGAAACCTTTTTTTTTCTTTACCATTTTACTCATGAAGATCGAAAGAGCTTACATAGCACATCATAATGGCTGATGGTTTAACATTTACAACAGTTTGATTACACTTGTATCAAAATTGTTCAAATATGTGCAGAATTTCTCTTAAAAGTATTAATGCATTTTTAACATTTGTTTGATGCTTTAGTTGCATCTCACATAACTGTTTAAATATGTTTCCAGTAGGGAAAATATAAGCTATCTTCTTGTATTCACAATGGCATGTAGTATATATTGAAACGTTTCTGCGCTAGGTTTGCAATGTCATAAACAAATTATCAGCAAGACACCAGGAAAGTCTTTCAACAATAAATGTTCTTACATGGGATCAAATAAATGTAAAAATTAGTAAAAGAAAAGGAACTTTGGCTTGGCGAATGTAGAAACAATGAAAGCCTATATTTTCAGAACAGACCTTGGTATAATGTGAAAATTATTGTGGACACTGTAGATGAGTTTCCTTATATCAGCACAAAACCTTCTAGCACCAGAAAATAACCTCTGTCTTCAGAAATGTCAAGTAAAATAGGTTCTCACCATATATGTAATTTGGCCATAAATAAAACTTAAGATGTCAGAAGATTAAAAAGCAGATTTCATCATTGTCCAGAGACTTGCTTTAGTACAGTTTAAAGGGCACATTTGTGCAGATTTGATATAATATACATATAGTGTCCTATCTGTTGTTTGTCTAAAGGTTTTAAAAGTCTACTTGTCAACTTTTTTCTACTTGACCAGTCTACTTTTAAAAGTAGACAGGTCAAGATCAACTGAAAGAAAAAAGACTGTTTTGAAACATGGCATGAGAATTTGAAGAATTACACTTACTATCCTTGTTATGGATACTGTGTAACTGTTGGTTCACTTGTTACACACACAATGATTTCAAGTTGGGTGTACAGGTAAGACCTCTTCAGACCTGCTAATGAATACTGCAGACTTTCTATATCTCACTTATAAATGGAGCTCAAGTATTTCTATACTCCTTTATATGCAACATGAATTGTACTAAATGTTCCTCTTAGCTGTCTTCACCACAGTGTTACTGTGGCCACATTATTTTATAATTACATCTGAAAACCTATTACAACCCTTTAACTGGAAATGCAGGAGCAATTTGCATCAATGCAAATCAGGTATCATATTGGGTTTTGAGATAGAAAGAGAGTGAGAATAAAGTGGAGTGTGTGTGTGTGTGTGTGTGTGTGTGTGTGTGCGCGCGTGTGTGTGTGTGAGAGAGAGAGACAGAAAAAGAAAGAGAGAGTGCTCCGACAGTAATTTGAGGTCTTATTGCCAATCCCTGCCTTTGGTGAAGGTTTATCAGTCATAGAAATGAATCGCTTTATCTCCGTGCCATCAGAGGTGTTATGGCTATTCAGCAATACGTATTGGTAAGATTAGATCAGTCATATGCATGGCACAGTTGATATTTGGTCAGGCGGGCTCTTGCATCAGTTGGATACTGCCTGTTTATCAATATATATCCCTGTTTTTCATGCTTATTCAGTAAAGGTTACCCTTTGCTTGAAATTCCTGACAAGTTAACCTGCCATGTGACCTTCCCTGAATCTTATTCTCCTCAAGTACCCAATTCCCTCCAATGTAATATCAGCGCACTGATACCAGCTGCACACAGGAAATTAGTCATTTCAGGAAATCAATCATCCTCATATAAATTCCTTTATCAAGCTGACCTGTTTCCAGATGAAATATTATGTGGAAATGATGGGACTTCTTTGATTCCCTGCTCAAGGGCTGGGCTATTTCCCTTTTTGAAGGTTGAACAGATTTGTTTATTTGGTTGGTTGGTTTGTTTAGCATGTGCATGATACACTGAATTTAATTTCGCTGGAGATGTTGCTTCTTTTGTGAGCAGCTTAAAAACGCATTAAATGTAGAGAGGTTGTAAACCTCAGAAAAACAATACCAGAACTTAAGGAAATATATAGCAGATAATGCATTGCCACCAGTGTTACCAAGTACAAATATGCCATTACAAAAAACATTTAGAAAATGTACAATTACATCATAATTACACCCAAATGTAGAACTAAAGCTGTTCAAATTTCAATTACCTTGTAGGAGCAAAGAGGAGGAGAGGAAAGAAGGATTTATTGGAATGAGAAAAGAAAAGGGGGGGTGAGGGGGGGTTGTCACTGAAATGCGAGAGAAGCTATATCAGTCTGATCAGTCATCCGTCCTTCCCCAATCTCCTGATAAAGCAGGTACTGCAGGAGGTGAAACGATGTGTATCAAAACCTCATGAAGATCGATGGTATCCCTCTGCCAGCTTTGAGAGAGACAAAAGAGTGAGAGAATGAGTGCAAGAAATAAAAAAGAAAAGAAGGCTGTATCTAAATTGGTTTACATGAATGTGACAACAAATGGAGAGACAGAAGAGATTGTGGGTTGTTGAAAGAGGGGAAACGCAGACACAATTGGCTTTATTTCCATAACCTGTTAACATGATGTCAAGTGGTGTGGTTAATAAGTCCCAGAGAAATCATAGATAAAAATTCACAAGGATGTTGTGGCTCTTGAGCCAGGTGTGAATGTGTACACACAGTGCTTATGCAAACAATAAGGCTGCAGGTGATTTCAGGTTTAACAACTCTGCAGGCCTTCAGGTGTGGATGTCATGTACATGTTTCAGGCTATGTTTATGATATTTTCCAAGAGAGGAATGATTTCTAATTTCCTATCTATCAAAATTACAGAATATTTCTCATCTACCCATGCTTTCTTCCATTCATTTCAGAGTAACATCAACATTCTCTCTAAAGAAATCATGATTTACTTTGAAGGACAGTAATGTAATTACCATCTTCTTATAATTCTCAACTCCCCTCAACCAAGGCAACAGATTGGCAATTTTATGCTTGGAATATGGGAACTATAAAGCTTGTATGGAAAAATTTGTGTGTTCAAGGTGAGATTTGTAGAGCTTCAATTTGAAGTGTTTATGTAATGATATTATATTTTATTCATAATTACTTCATTAAATTAAACAAAAAATTATGTAACAAAAAATTGCAATTACTATCTGGCCACAGAAATCTGTTGAGGTCTTCCAGTAACGTTTAAAGAAGTGAAGACATTACACTACAGAGCATGGAATTGTGGCAATAAAATAATATTATTAATAATAAATACAAAACAGTGATGCTCAAATCCATCAGAGGATTAATTAAAACCTACAAAATAGTATAATATAAAAGAAAGGAAAATCACATGTAAATTTTGTCCCTGTACTAAAATCATTTTACACAAATGTAAATTGATTTATTTTCAGTGAACCATAGGAATAGTTATTTATCAATATTGTAACTGCAAGTAAGAGCACAGAAACATGTTTATCCCATCATGTTATGTGCTTGTTTTTCAGTTGTCTCTTGCACTAAGAATAGATTACGCTTGGCTTTCATCATATTGGTATAATTGCTGTCGTACTATTTTAAAACTATTTACAATGTCTTTGATAGTAATTATTTCTTTGGACTCAAGAACAAAAGAAACTTTTATATTCCCTAAGGACCAGCAAGAGCTTATTAGGTATTGTGTCAAAACAAATGCCATTTATCTGTGTGAGAAATTTCATACTTTCTGAATAGGCTACATTTTTTTCTCTGTACCGTTATGAATAAAATAATCTATCATCTCACACAGGAACATGACATTAAAATTAGATATGTCATACTAAAGTTATTCTGGCATGGGAGTTGTATGTGCAGCAATAAAAAATGCGGGCAAATCTGCTTATCTATCTATCTATCTACCTGTCTGTCTGTCTGGCTGTTTATTTTTAGAGATTTGACAAGCCAAGAAGATGCATTGACAAGAGAATATGTACTGTTTTCAGTAAAACAAAATTTTATAGGAGCTTGCAAATCAACTACCTTCCTCCTACTCAGTTCAATTAACAAGTCACTTTTTTGAGCTATGGATTATGTACTGGAATTGTATTGATTCTGATATTAGGTATATTGAGGCCAATAATGACAATTTATATAGCCTATGTCAGTGACAGTTAGTGTAGACATGTATCTGTTTCTCTAGCTTGCTGCTCAGTTCATTATCTGGTTATTTGCTTGTCAGTACTCTATCATGATGAGCTTGAAACAGACAGGTTTCAATCATTGATCCGTCTGACTGATCATGATGATGAGACTATTGTTATGCGAATGTGGACATTTTATTAAACTCCCCAAGATTTGTCTTAAGTTCGTACTTGAGTTTGAAGTTGTTAGCCCTCTCTGTAAAATGCACTGCCTGCACAGGTCAGCATGTGTCAGACTCTCCATCAAAGCAAAATGAACCATTGTACACAAACCACAATCAATGCATGTCTCACTGGTGCTTTATTCATGATTGAGTCATAGTTTCTAATTGCTTATGCCCTCAGTTTTCACACATAAATATCTGCTATTTAGCCAATTTAAATCAATATGGTTAAAGAGAACCTGGTTTTGTGAAATTAGTGAGATGTCTTTAAAATGCAGAAAAGTTCTGTGCACGAAGAGTGAATGAAATGTTTACCCGGCACAAAACAATTACATGAAGATTAGGAACAGGCAGTAATTTGACATTGAAATAGACTGGTGGAAAGGAAGGGTGGTGGTGTTGTCAGCATGGTAGATGGGCATAAACATTAGGTTTTTAACTCCAGTGACCTAGTTTCATTTCCTAACTCATGCCAAAGCGTTTTCTGTTGTGAGTGAACTTTCATGGTTTTCTGACCCATTAAACATTAAAAACCATTACCTTAAACTTATCCAGAGTTTTAGTTCTTAACCCTGTCCATGATCAGAGTAGTTTTAACTGCCTGTCCTTAATCCTGACTTTGACTTTTACTTGCCTAAATTTAACCATTAAGTAACTTTCATGTGACAAACAGGTGAAAATGATATACAGTCCTTGCTGTTGTCCTGTGCTATAATCCATGAAGAAGAGTTTTCACAAAATGTATGTCTATATGGGTTTTTATGATTAAAAATGTGTGACACTGTATTGTAGTAAAATAGTGGATAAGAGACTCAAACTACCACTGTCCAAATTGTTAATGAGTGGTACAAGGATGTCCCTCTCCCTCCTACTGTGCCCTAAGTGCTATTCTTCTGGGGTGGGGGTGGGACACAAAACAATGTTACTCACTTGATTGGACTTTCATTAGATGGATGGCATTAAATCTCCTTTTTGTTTGCCCTCCTTGTATGGAGATAAAAGGCTGCCTGTGTTGTGTTAGGCATGATGAGAGCTCTGCTTAAATTTTCAAATATTCTCTAGCATAGTAGTAGTTTATTTATCCCACTCTTTGCTCAGAGATGGTCACATGCATGGTTTACACACTTTGTATGTTTGCCACTAGCAACAACATTTTTATTGGAATCATGAAAAAAAACTTTGTCAAGATGCATCAGACAAATCACCCCATCAAGCTTTAACAGAGGCAGACTATGAAAATCAAGCACTGTCAGGCAGAGTCCAAAGACACTGGAGGGCTTTGGCAACAAAGTGTGGTTTGATGTGCAGCTACATCTGGGATGCAGGGTTAAAGAGGGAAATCACCAACAAAAATCTGAATAATTTCATATCTGTAAGGATGAGAATGGTCTGAAGTATACCACTTTGACATTCAACAAATCCACTGAAAACCTCAAAGATCCCATGGAAAAAACAAAAAAACAAAAAACAAAACAAAGCAAAAAAACAAAAACAAAAACAAAGCGAGCCTAGAGGGATTCAGCAGCTGGGAAATTCACTATGTGCTGTCGGCTCCTTGGAGAAATACCTGTCGCTCCTGCCTGCACTGGCCTTTTATCTCCTTCCAAGCAGGGCAAACCATGCCAATGATGTACGGTATCTTAATGTTATAGCTACTTAGCCAGCATTGTTTCATATTGTTTATACCCCTTTTACTGTATTAGCCAAGCTACAATGTCACTTTCGCCACCGTTATTCAACTCATGTATAATTTTTGGCTACAGTATGTCCCAGTGCATTATGTGCCAAGGCAGTTACAACTGCAATATGATGCATACTTATTACAGAACCCATTTTTTTCCTATTCACGTACACCAGAGCCCATGGGGGTGAAGTTCCTCGGCTCCATATTGCCCAGCATTTGCACATCAGCTGGCACGAAACAGTCTGAACTAACCATTGCTTGCCTGGCACCACTGTGCAGAAACTTTCTGATGCTGGCCTGGAGGCAAGGGAAATCATGGCAGTTGCTGGTCACAAACGTGAATCTTCCTTGTGGTCTTACTGGCGCCCACACTGTAATGAACATAGATGGTGTAGCAATATCCTTGCTTCTGGCACTGTGCCATGAAAATGCACTTGTTCAGAGCCAGGCACCTCTGTGTCAGAGAAGAAAAGTGCAAACATGGTTGAGTGGTACTTCACCCCATGTACCATTAATGGCTATGCTCACATAAATATATGCAATCATCTCAAACATTAAGAGATTGTGCAAGGAGTGATAACTTGGCTCATTCCTGTAGGCCTACCGTTGTGCTCATAGCTTTGATTGTTGTATTGCTTGGCAACCATTCTATTTAATGTTGTTCGTGAGCTATATTCCTTGGTAGAAAAATTATATTGATTATAATTAAAATCTGGTTGAAAATTGGTGGGTTTTTATAATGGTCTCACCAGTATTTTACGAAAGCCAGTTGGTGCTGTGCTTAAGAACACCCTTCAGCTGTTCCAAAATCAATGTAATGGCTTACTGCTAAAATTTATATACTTAGTTGCAGCTGTAACTACCTTGCAACATGTACTTTTCTTGAATGGGAAAAAATACATTAAAATAATGCCACATAATGTGTCGTACCCTGATTATGTTCTGTATTTGTGCACTGTGTTGGTAGTCTAGTCCAATAAATTGTATTTTTCTTTTGCAAGAGAAAAGTGTGTAGTTGCTATTTATTCATTATAAGCCACTGACCTGCACCTTCTTGGGTGTGTGTTCTCAGCCTCCCAATGATTTATTAGTTTTACCATGCATGTATTTGCCTGATAAATACCTTGTACTTTGGTTGACTGTAAAAGGAAGTGGGTCAAAACTTTTTATTGAAGTTGTTAGCAGAAAAAAAAATGTTAGAATTGGAACGCCAGTGTAAGGCACACTACCAGCCAATGACATGTTCAGATTTTGCGTAGCCACACAGCTTTGATGTTTACGACAGATCCAACGGACAACAGTCCTACAAGTCCAGACAAGACAATGGTTAGACTGCTCGACACCGCAGAATTAATACAGGTAAAACTTTAAATGTGTTTATAATACTATCTTTACAGCTCCACTATGTGCCTGGCATGACTGTTTACAGTTTCCGTGGCAATGACATGGGCTGCCACACGCCAGAATGTCATCATCTTGCTGTGTGGATAGTGCATGCGCACAAGCCTTGGTGACTTAAAAATATTGTTTTTCTGTGGCATTAATGTCCTTTAGAACAAATTTTATGACTCCATGTTGTTTACAGTTTGGTAGTGTCCCTAAATATGGAAAGCAAATGACAACACATGCACCAGAACGGTAGATTTAGGCAGCTCCCGATTTAAAGAGATAGGGGTCTGGTCCTGTTGGTCATGATCCTGCTCCACAAGGGCATTTCAAGGATGGCGCCAGAGTGTGCAGTCTCATTATTATATTCCAAAAGTCTGTGCTACAGCTCTCTACCACTCAACATATTAATAATAAATTTGGGACCTGTGCTGTAAATCTGAACATTGACTTAGACAGGATATATATGGATGAGACAAACTTTTATTTCATAAAAGAAAGAATACCTCCAGCATGAACTCAATTACAGAATGTATCACAGTGAAGTTACAGTACCGGTTGATAGAGAATAGCAGTTACAGGAACAAAGTAATCAATGTTACTGTGCCATAGGCAAAAAGAGATGTGAACTTCCTCAGGCTGGAAGGTTGGAGAACGTGAGCGTCGTCTTTCCTGTCAGAATCCTCTCCCACAGAGGTCTTCTTCCTCTCTTGTTCTGCTGTTTCTCTTGTATACATCCAAAATAGAGTTTGCCTCTTTTCTCACACCAGCTATGGATGTGTCCTTTGGATCGATGCTCTAGATTTGTCAGCTGTGGATATAGTTTTTGACATTCACCCAAAATCTAATTTTACCCTTATTTCTGTGACTCTTGAGGGGCTGTAGGAGCTATAAATAGTCTGTGTTGCAGCAGCTGCATACAGATCAACATCTCATTGGCATGTTTTTGGCATGTTGGTTTCTCCAAGAAAAACTTCCTGTCTACATTGTGCTGTTGAGTGAATTTGAGAGTTATACAAACTGCAGGAATTTACCACACCCATAACCCTAGGACAGTACGCACTATATCAGTTTTTATTAATATCTTTACACATCTTGAAATCTAATGCTTGGTACACACTAGAATACTTTTAAAGGCAGAATGAGTAGGACTTTCCTCAAAAAACAAAACAAAAAACAAAACAACAACAACAAAAAAAACAAAACAATGTATAGACTCATACAAAAATAATCCCTCTCAATTATCACTTGAGACCCACGAGAAGCGTGTGGCGGTGTCTGTATCTGTATTTTCTTATTTTGCTGTGTTCAAGGCATTTCTGGGTGTCAGCCTTTGGGCAGTGGGTGTGTAGCCCCCAGCCAATAATATTGTGCAGGGTGTGAGGGCGGGGTTCTATGAAAAGATAGCAACTAGGTGCCAGATTGTAAGCACACATCCAATAGGAAGCTATGAAAATGGCGGACACAGCGCTGAAAAACGCAAAAATAGTGTGGCAAACCGAATCTGGCGTTGGCTTTCACCCACTGGTGAGCATTGAAGGAGAGGATGGGAATGACGAGCGATGCGGAGTTGGCATGTTTTCTGTTGGACAGGTAAGTGCTGACAGTTAGCTTAGTTAGCTTGCTAAAGTGTTAGCTCTTCCCTTACAAAAAAATGTAACATTCCAAAAATAGTAGCTAGCAGTGTGTGTACAAACAGTGTACACACACACACACACACACACACACACTAGGTACTGCTATCAACCAATGCGAATAATTTTACGTTTTGAGAAAATAACCCTTAGAATGGTTTATGCATTACTGTTAGCAGTGTATTTTTTTCTAACTTTGAAGAACTGAGCAACATTGCTACAGCATTGGTCTAACCACAAAACAGAGTAATTTTGAGCTAACCAGCTCAAATTATGTTACTGCTAGGTAGATAATGCTTGCACTGAATGATAGTGTGTATGATAATGTTAGCTAATGTCAGCTCTGGCTATGCCAGTGTAATACAAAAACTAGCACTCAGTACCTGGCTATGAACTTACTATGTTAGTTTGGGTAGCTATCTCTAATGTTATATAACTGTAAACCATAATATGGTCAAATGTAAATGTTGGTATGTAGACTTGGTAACGCTAACAAAGGAGCATTATCAAATTACAGATGATTGCTGAAGGGAAATAGAGACAATTTCTGCACAACAGCTGTGCGTGTCGGGTTGGGGGTGCTAACCACAAGTAATTGAGCCAGTGTCACCGGATAAATAGTAGTGCTGGGTGACCACGCCCCATCCTTTCCCTGCACTGCATGCAAGGGTAATTGGGCACAGGTGCGGGTCATTTTGGGGATTCTCCAGGGTGTAGATTGAAGAGGAGCAAGAGAAACGAGGAGACAGAGCTCTCAAATGATGCAGTACCAGTTCTCTTTCCACGTTGCAGTAGATTTCCTCATTCAGTCTGACATTTTAGAAACATTTTTCCTACTGCTCAACTTATTTCAGGCTTGGTTCATTTTGTGTTTAGGTTTGGGGTGACTTAATTATATTATTTTTACCTGTCTGCTTCATTTAGGGTGCCGTGTTTTGTTCTTTTTGCTTATGTTTTGTTTGACCAAGCCTCTATAGTAGGCGAGCACGGCTAAACACATGGAAATATCCAGGAGCGATTTTGAGGAACGAGTCAAGGTGTGTTTGCCTAACTGTGATCAAATTATTTATTACTTAGGACTGCTGCAGCCCCCATCACCTTGCACACTGTGCTTGAGGCCCCCTTCAGAGATCCACAAGCTGTATGGACTTTATGGACATTTCGGTGGACTCAAAACAGGGTGAACTATTAATCGCCTGTATCCAGCATAAGAGTTTATTGTTTTGACTTAATAAATTGTATGGTTTTATGATTGATACTTAGTCTGCTCCAGTTGTGTTGATTGGCACAGCTGTTCCTCAACAGAGTTATTAGGTTCTTAGAGCAATAACTGGTCACACCAATTAGGTTAGTCATGATATTCATGGTTTAGGAACATACTTATTTACATTGCCTGGTTAACAGATAGCTGGTAAAGCTACATCAGTGCAGGCCATATAGCTATAACCTACCAGTAGTAACTTCACATGTTCCTTTTCTCTCACCAACAGTTACAAGAAGGGTCCACCAACCTCAACACCTCATGCGCCTCTCTAAAGTAACGTTAGATACGTTGATGGTGATGGTGTTCCTGTCAAGTACATTTATCTGTTTTCCACTGAACAGAGATATAGAGAAATGGAGTGACATTGAGCCTCTTCAGTGTTAGACCGCAGAAGAAGTGGAACCAATGGTGTGCCTGGAAAAATAGTTAATTGTAGCTTTACTTGCATGCCTTTCTGATAACTATATTGGTATTGCAATCACTAACCACCAACTTTTTCATTCTTTATCCTGACATCCATGACCATCCAGGAGGCAAATGTGGGTGTAGATCAATATAGCAACCACATGCACACTGTAAGTCTGATCTGTGATTTACATGTCATGAACCATGACTATATCTGTTGTGGGCTCACTCTATTCAGTATGCAGTTATTCCTGCAGTATATGTACAGCAGACCCATTGGATAAACAGCAAAACATGCCTGAAGTGTTATACACTCCCTCTCCTGTGCATCATTTATATTAAATGTGCTGTGTTTGTAGGATGTCTTAGGCAGATGATGTCACACTCAATGCTAATGAGGGACCAGTTGTTGAGGAGGTGGACAGTGGTGAGGTCTCCTCTGATGAAGACTATGTGCTCCCTATTTCCTTGAGGTTTGTTTCTACAGTGTGATTCATTTTCTTATCTAAACATTACCGTGACATGATCATCTTTATATGGCATTTCACCTGTGTGAAAACAGGACTGGTGGTCCTCTGCAGACAGCTCATATAGACCTGAACTCACTACCAGCTATCAGGTTGGATGAAACCGTCTTCAACGGTCCTGATGACCCTGAGGACAGGTAGGATCAAGAAGTCTCACTCCCAGCTGCAGAACAGGTCCTTTCTGATGATAACATCATAGCTCAGCCAGTCTACATCACATACCAAAGCAGTTTGAAGAAATTTGCCTCATTCCTGGTGCTGCCAATTGAGAAGTGTTCTTTCAAAGATTGTCTCGCCCAACCACCCTTTGAGGTTAAGGTCTCCTCAAGAGGCAAAGCAGGAATCATCTGTTGGGTAGACCTTTTTTATCTTTCATAAATCACTCTGCAGTTGTCATTGTATTTTAATTTAGCCTACACAAAATCTAAAATGTAAAATTGGCACTTTTTTGTGCAGTGCCTGCACTGCTGTATTTACATCACACTGACTTTATTTTGTAGTATTATTTCATGTTATCTTTTATTCTGTTTTTTACATGTCATGTTGCAGATCTGTTGACGGACACACTTGGTTATGGAATTTGCAACCTATGCTGAGGTATAGCATGCAAGTGGGAGAGTTCATGCTGGCAGTGAACATTCTGCTTTCTGGTAACAATTATGTCAAGGTGCACCTGCTGTTCAAGCACATGAACATGGGGATCGTCACACATACTACATCCCACAGGATCTAAAACTCATACTGCATGGATTCCATCAAAGAGTTTTGGATGGAGGAGAGAGCAGCGAAAATCCAGCATCTCTGTGTACAAGACAGTGATGTAGCTCTTGGTGAGAGATTTTTCATTTATTGATCTGTAAGTGTTGAGTTTGTCACTTAGTTGTTTATCATTGCCATAGATGTCAATAAAATTATGTCTAATTAGTTTTTTTTTGTTTTTTGTTTTTTTTTTACAGTGGATGGAAGAATAGACAGCTCTGGTCACTGTACTCAATATTGCAACTATACCACAATGGACAATGACAGCTAGGGCTGGGCAATATAACGGTTTTATATCGATATCGCAACATAAGACTAGATATCATCTGAGATTTTTTAAATTATAATATTATGATATGGTATAAGTTTTGTCTTTCCCTGGTTTTAAAGGCTGCATTACAGTAAAGGGATGCATTTTTTTGAACTGCACTGGTAATTTTTTGAACAATATTAGACTGTTGTAGCTGTTGTGTTAGGTCTCTCTACCTGCTTGATCATCATATCCGGATTCTAATGACTATGAGATGTCTATCAGAAATCTCATTGTGTAAATATTTTATGAAAGCACCAGTAGTCATCCTTACAATATCATCATGATATTGATATTGGTATTCCGGTAAATATTATGATATTTGATTTTGTCCGTATTGTCAAGCCCTTATGACAGCCAGAACATCATCTCAATTATCTCAGTTGATAAATTAGACACTCATATTGGAGAAAGAGGCTTTTATCAGGACCATGGATCTTCTCCGGAGTGAGGTTAACCTCAAAGAGATTTGCACTGATTCACATGTGCAAATCTCTGCATTTATAAGTAAGTGCAACTTGCACCACAGCCTGTCTATGCAAGTGATTTTTTTTTTTGCATTTGCATGGATAAATCTATCTAAACTATTATATGTATATA
>OMKZ01026595.1:7341-19942 GCA_900302535.1 Neoniphon sammara
AACATGCAATTGTTGTAATTAATTGTACTCCCATCATTTTGAATTGCATTACTGTTTGGTTCAGGCTATAAACTATACTGAGTGTTAAAGATGTGTGAGACAAATTTTTTACTTATAGACATGGGAAGTAAATGCAAAGCACAAACTTTTGCCCAAATATGGAGGTCCAGATGAGACTGAAATTTCCTCATGAGAAAAATGAACTTTTCACTTAATTGGATCTAACAAAAATATGAACTTGAACTTCAAAGCCTGTAATTTAAGATAGCATTCAAGACACGGGCATTTTTATATGCACACACTTCTCTTTGGAATCATCATGGTATTTCTGAAATTCAATGCTGCTTTCCAACCGATACAATTATTTTGCTAACTGCAAGCTAACACTCCTGCCTTCCTGCTGCGAATGGTATTGATGTAATGGCTGAGTCGGCCTCCACTGCCAACCATTCAAGCAAACACAGTTACTGTAACAGCAAGGAAACATGATTTCTTTGGGTACCCCTGTGGCTAGAGCATGTACCACAGATTACTGAGCGCAGTGGCTTGGGATAAATTCTGTCATCACTTCTCGCTCTGTCCTGTATCTCTCCACTTTATCTACCCAATAAAGCAGAAATGCCCCAATACAAATCTTAAAAAATAAATAAAACGAAAACATGATTTTTTTTAAGGATGACCACAAAAGTATTAGAAAATGAGAGAAAATCACTACTTTTTTTTTAAGGGCAACTTACTGGTGTTAGGCCAAGCTATGAGCAGAAGGGCAAAGTGTATCATGTTTTAGTGAGTTAACAGCATAAAAGCAAACCAGACTGTAATCACTTCAGTGCAAGAAATACCTGTCAGGCATCATCTGCATGTCCATCCATCCATCATCTACCGCTTATCCGGGGCCGGGTCACGGGGGTAGCAGCCTGAGCAGGGACACCCAAACTTCCCTCTCCCCGGACACTTCCTCCAGCTTTTCCGGGGGGACCCCAAGGCGTTCCCAGGCCAGCCGAGTGACATAGTCACTCCAGCATGTGATGTCATAATTAGGCTAACCTCTTAGCTCTTAGAAATTAGAAAACACACTGAACCACATAACACTTAAACTTGCAGTGCAGATTTGTTCTCTTCTCTTGCCTACGGGCAGCTCGGCTCCATTCCCCATCCCCTGTAGCGCTCTCTTCATGATGGAGTGATGGAGTCACATACTTCTAAAGTATGTTATACCTACCGATTTACCACTGACAGGTTAGTGTATACCTTTGATATTCAGTGCCACTGCTGGACAGTGATGGGGGAGGGCTAGTAGGGGGTTACCCCCGGCCATCATGGGAGTTGATACGATTGGATACTTTGTGTATCTTTCGTAGCAAAAAGGAAGACAGTTGTAATCAGGGGCGGGCTGGCCATCGTGAAGTTCAGTAGGACTCCCAAACAGCTGGTCCATTCCAGGCCGAACCAGCCGGTGGTCAGAACGTTTTATCATATAGCACGGTATTGCCTCTCCAAACCAAACTCCTGAAGTTCACTCCCAGTACACTGCTAGTTGTAATTATGCATCCACCTGTGAGAGCCCCGGTGCAGGATATGTCATGTCAGGCAGGGTGTGCTGCCTTTCAGTTAAGTTCAAAGGTTTATAAGTTAAATAAATTAAAAAGTTTAAAAACAATGCTTTGTCTCCTTTTTAAAACTGCGTCGGAGTGAGTGGTCTGCTCGTTGGGTGTCAGAGATTGCAGCGAAGTGAGCGCTCTGCCCCTTGTGTTTTTGTTGCAGCTCTGCAGCTCTCCTCCGTGTCTGTTAGCTTGCATGCTGCTTCGGTTGAGCCCAGATACAGACAGACAAGATGAGCGGCTGAACACATGTTGCTGCTGAACGTGAAACGCTTCTGCCTTGGAGACTATTTGCCTGTGAGTGATGTGCACATCATTATGAGACACCTGTAGACGTTTTTTTGGAACTTAACTGTGATGTTATGTTCGCTTCTGAGGAATAGCAATGATGTTCCCAGGGCAATGTGACCCGGGGCATGTTTTATTATCCAAAAGTGTCAGAAATCAAAAAATCCCAATAAACATTGTTTATATCTCATTATTAACTCCATTACTAACCATTTAATCAATATTTAGTGCAGTGGTGTTCTTTACCTCTCACAGATCATGGTTCTATAAGGATGATACACTCGTTTTTCAAAAAAAATGCATGTTAAAACTTTTTAAATGTATATTGGAAAAACCTACATATAAAATACAATACTTTTAAATGACACTGTATTTTATTTTACATTTTGTATTTTTTTATTTTTATGTAGTGATGTTGATAAATTAACACAAGACACCTCCTCCGTTCAGGGTCAAATTGACCCGCTGACTTAAAATCAAGATAAATGAGTCATGAGGATTTGAATTGAAAGTAAACTTTATTTAAGCACTGTTTTTGAACCAGAAATGAACAAAATAACAAAACAACAAAATAAGAGATTAGCAATATGAACAAGGTGCATATGTGTGTGTGAGTCTCCACAGCACACAAGTAACATGTCATCACGTTGTGATAGTAAACACTATGCAATGTTTAGAACCAGAAATACACAAAAAATAATAGGTGGAAATGAACAACATGCATGTGTGTGCATCTACACAGCACATGAGGGACATATCATTACAGTGTGCTTGGTGCAAATGAATTTTGTACATTTCACACAGGTCATGCTCGTCTTGACATCATCAGATGGCTTGCAGACCTGGCACCTTTTCCTCTTCCTTTTTCCCCCAGCAGCAACCTAGAAAGAAGAGAATGATGATTATTATGTTTTTTTGCTGATCCCAAGACACGCACAACATGCTCTCACACAGACACGCACACACACATACAAACACTTACCTCACGCACTGGTGTACTAGGTAAAGTCCTCTCCTGGATCTCCTTCACTGTAGTTGCAGCGGCTGGGGTCCTTGGCATGTGCTGCCTTCGATGTATATGTGGTTCCACAAGCGTCTTCCCCAGCTCCTCAAGGAAGATGCGCCTCTTGTACAGCTTTGACACGTTCCACTCAGGAAAGATCTCCGTCCAAATGGCAAATGGCAAAAAAAAGGCTGATACATCAATCATGTTGTAAAAGATGACGAGCGGCCAGTGCGCAGTCATTTGCTTGGTGCTGTAGGACCCCGTGACTTTGTCCAAGTCGTCCACCCCACCTTTGGTGGCATTGTAGTCTCGGATTATACTTGGTTTCTGGTCCTCTTGTGTGCTGATTTCAGTATTTTTGTGCAAAGTGCTCATGAGCACAACATTTTTCCCCTTTTTGGGGCAGTAAGACACAAGGGCTGTAGTGTCTGTGAAGGCAAACATGGAAAACTGAGGAGCCCTGTTCTTGGTTACCAGCAGCTCAGCAGGGAGTTCAGTCCTGTGCTTTTGGACCGTTCCGACTATTGTGAGCTTTCTCTTTAGAAGCTCCTGACCCAAGTTGTAGCTTGTAAAAAAATTGTCACAGGTTATGTTGTGCCCCCTGAGACCATGTGCCATATCAAGCACAACCCTTGTACCCTGATTCTTCTCTGGGACTCCTCCAACCGGCTTTCCAGTGTAAACCTGCATGTTCAATGCATAGCTGCTGTTGGCATCACATGCTACCCAGATTTTTATGCCATATTTAGCAGGTTTGGAAGGGACGTCTGAATGCCACAAGCCTTTCATCCACTGTGACATTAGGGCCTGGGTTATACAGTAGTGGAAGTTGCTCTACCCACTTGTCCCACACTGTCCTAATAGCTGCCAGCTTGTCTCTCTCCTGTCTGACAGCCCTTGTCTCTCCATTATCAAATCTGATTAATCTGGAGAAAATATGAGAAGTCTCCACAGACATTGTGGCACGAAATATAGCCCTGCCTGTCTCTGCATCCCACAGACTGGCTGTTGATTCATCCTTTGACTTATATACCCCAGCCAGCATGAGGACCCCCAAATATGCATGTAAATGCATTTCATCCAGCTCCAGCCACTTCTCCCCCAAAACATGCCTTACTTCTAGATTTGTCATTTCAAGAATGATTTTCTGAATTGAGTTGGGCATGACCAGCTCAAAAGCTGACTTGATATCTCTCACTCGAGTCACTGCCATCGTAGTGGGCCCTAGCACTGTCTTTATTATGTTTTCTGCAGACAGTTTTGCCTGACTTACATTTGGGGATGAAGACCACTGTATTTGATCATTTTTTGATGTGTATGTCTTGCTTGGAGGAATATGAATATCAGTTTCCTCATTCAGTTCATAATCAGAATCATCAGACTCAGAACTGACCTCTTTATGGTCTTCATCTTCAGACACCTCCTCCTCTATTTCACTGTCATTATCAAAGATGAGTTCCAGAGCTTCCAGGGCTGTCAACTGTTTACTTTTGCTGCTCATTTTGTAAAGCTCTGGTGAGAGAGTATATCATGTAGCTGTAGAGTGTAATGTTGGTAGGACTCTTTGTATGTTTTGCCCCTCCCCCGCTGAGTGTCCCCTTTCTGTTCCCCCTGCCAACGGTAACAGAAAAGGTTCCCAACAAAAGTCATGGGGGGGGTTTACTCAGCAAACATGTGTCTATGCTCAGGAAAAAAATACCGGAGGAGAACAAGCAGAGGTTGTAGATCAAGCAACTGACAATAAGGAGTCTCCTCAAGCTACTGTGAGTAAGAAACCCCGTTGAGCATCTGATGCTAAGTCACAGTCATCCAGAGCAGAGTTCTCAGTCATCCTCATCAACAGTCTCTTCAGCCACAAAAGCCTATGCTAAGGCAAAAGCTGCCCAGGTTCAACTAGCCTATGCTAAAAAAGAAGCTGACATGATGAAGCAGAGAGCAGATCTGGAAGCAAGCATGCTAAAACAAAAGGCTAACTTTGATGCTAGTCTCCATCTTCTCAAGTGTGAAGGAGCAGCTTCCGCAGCTGAAGCTGAGGTTACAGCTTATGAGGAATCCGAAGCTGAAAGCAGGGAGCTTTGTCAGCTCCCCAGTGTGGAAGAAGAACCTTTGAGTGCAGCTCAATGCACTAGTGAGTATCTCCAACAGCAGTCTGAGTTGGTTTTGCAGGAACTGCCTTCAAAGTATGTAGCTGAGGAGTCATATGAGAGAAAAGTAAATGAACTGAAAATACCTGATGTTAAACCAGCAACTTCTCATGGCTCACAAAGCACCACACAGCCAATTGACAGAGATATGAAAAAAGAACCAAAAAAGAACCAATTATCAAGTGGAACTGACCCTCAGAAGTACAGAGCCAAACCTGAAAAAGAGTACTTACCTGAGCCTAAATTTGCACAAGACTTTGCAAGATATCTCATCTGGAGAGAAATGGTCAGTTCTGGTCTTCTGCAGTTCGATGACAAACCAGAAAATTATTGGTCATGGAAAGCCTCTTTCATAAGCGCTACTAAGGACTTGAACCTCTCAGCTAGGGAAGAACTGGACCTGATGACAAAGTAGCTTGGAGCCGAATGGTCAGAACAGGCAAAGAGAATTCGTGCAGTGCACGTCCTCAATCCCACAGCAGGTGTCACTATGGTTTGGCAACGTCTCAAAGAGTGTTATGGGATGCCACAGGTCATCAAAAACGCACTGCTCAAAAAGACTAAACATTTTCCAAGGCTGACCAATGAACTTAGACAATGTGAAGTTGAGAGAGCTAAGTGACATTCTCCTTGAGCTGGAGTGTGCTAAGGAAGACGGTGCACTGCCAGAGCTCTCATATTTGGATACAGCCTGTGGGATAAAACAGATAACGGAAAAGCTCCCTTACAACCTATAAGAAAAATGGATAAGCTTTGGAAGCAAATACAAGGAAGATTACAGAGTGGCATATCCTTCAGGAGAAAATGAGAAGGCAAAGGAGAAGGCAAAAGGAGAAGGCAATTAAAATGTATGCAGTACTGGACGAACAAAGTAACAAGTCCCTCGCAAAGACCAAGTTTTTCACACTCTTCGAAATTAAAGCCAGCTCCACCCTATACACCCTGAAAACCTGTTCTGGGAAACTGGAGACGTCAGGTAGAAGAGCTACTAATTTCATCATTGAGTCCATGGATGGGAAACTCCAGCTCCCCATCACCCTCACCTATGGTCGGTTGCTAATAAGATTCAACCCGTGGACCGAGATGCCCCAATCTTCCTGCTCTTAGGGAGAGACATCATCAGGGTGCACAAGGTATGTGAGTAAATCAACGGGCCCCACAATGCACCTTATGCACAGCGGCTAGACCTAGGCTGGGTCATTGTTGGAGACGTGTGCTTGTGGACATTTCACAAACCAACTGAGGTCAACGTCCACAAAATGAACATACTGCAGAATGGTTGCACATCCTTTCTTGAACCTTGTCCAAACAGCATCCATGTGAAGGAAGGCTACGGTGGTATGACATGTGAGGAGAACTTATGTTTCACTGCATGTGAGGAAAACTTAAGTTTCACTGCGAGTGCAGACAACCTAGGGTGTTCAGTGTTTGACAGGTCCAAGAATGGCAACAAACCAACACTGTCCATTGACGACAAAGCTTTCTTGGCCATCATGGATGCAGAGGTATACTAAAGTGATGGAAACAGCTGGGTTGCTCCTCTACTCTTCCGCTCTCCCAGACGACAGCTTCCAAGTAACAGGGAGCAAGCTTTGAAACATCTCTGCTTACTACGGAGAACTCTGGAGAAAAAGCCTCAAATGAAATACCACTATGTCAAGTTCATGCAGGAGATGCTGGACAATGATCAAGCTGGGCCTGCTCCACCTTTAAAGATTTTTTTTTGGCATTTCTGCTTTATTGACAGTGACAATAGAGACAGACAGGAAAGCCGTGGGAGAGAGTGGGGGGGGGGTGACAAGCAGCAAAGGGCACAGGCTGGAATCGAACCCGCGCCACTGCGATTATGTGGTACGCGCTCTACGGAGTGAGCCACCGGAGCCCCCCCGGCCTGCTCCACCTGTAGACAAGGATAAAGAACACTGGTACCTGCCAACCTTTGGAGTATACCACTCACAGAAGCCAGACCAGATACGGGTTGTATTCAATTCAAGTGCTGAGTGTAATGGAACATCTCTCAATGACATGCTCCTAAGTGGACCAGACTTGAATAATACCCTGCTAGGAGTTCCGTAAAGAACCCATAGCCCTTACAGCAGGCGTGGAGCGAATGTTTTATTGCTTTGTTGTCCACGAAGACCACAGGGACTATTTTTGTTACCTCTGGTATGAGGATAATGACATCAGCAAGAACGTGGCCGAGTTCAGGATGAAGGTCCACGTGTTTGGAAACAGTCCTTCACCTGCCATATCCATGTACTGCATGAGACGAGCAGCTCAAAAAGGTGAGCAAGAACATGGTTCTGATGCAAAAGAGTTTGTTTAGAGACAGTTTTATGTTGACAATGGTCTCACTTCAGTTGCCACACATGAAGAGGCAATAGATCTCCTCACAAGAACCAGAGAGATGTTGGCAGAATCCAACCTGCGACTGCAAAAGATGGCATCAAACAGTAGCCAGGTAATGGAAGCCTTTCCAGCAGAGGACCGGTCCAAGTATCTGAAAGATCTGGACATCGGAGTGGATCCTCTCCCTCTTCAGAGGAGTCTGGGGCTCTCTTGGAACTTAGAAACAGACAGCTTTACTTACCTGGTGTCCCATGAAGAGAAGCCTTTCACACGAAGAGGTGTGTTGTCGATGGTCAACAGTTTGTATGATCCCTTGGGCCTCATAGCTCCTATAACAATGCAAGGGAGAGCATTAGTGTGAGAACTGTCATCTGAACAGAGTGAGTGGGATGCTCCTCTCCTCCCCAAAAAGGAAGCAGAATGGATTTCATGGAAGCACCCTTTAAAGCCCCTAAGGACCTGCACATGCAGAGATGCTACATACTAGTTTTGCTGTCTTCAACACGGAGAAAAGAGCTGTGCATCTTCTCAGATGCTTCCACAGTAGCTATAGGAGCTGTGGCCTAACTGAGAGCTGTTGATGCTGAGGGACAATATCATGTTGGATTTGTCATGGGCAAGTCGAAATTAGCCCCTTGTCCTGCCCACACCATTCCACATCTGGAGCTCTGTGCAGCTGTGCTGGCTGTTGAACTATATGAGCTGATCAGAGATGAGATCGACATTGGGGTGGATGCTGTGAAGGTTTTCATTGACAGCAAGATTATGCTTGGTTATGTACACAACTCCACAAGAAGATTCTATGTGTACGTTTCCAACCCAGTAACTTGGATTAGGAGATGCACACACCCTGACCAGTGGTACAATGTGCCAACAGACATAAACCCCGCAGACCACGCAACCAGGTCCATACCAGCAGATCAACTTCAATACAGCAACTGGTTCTCGGGTCCAATGTTCCTGTATCACGACAAAGCAACAGAGACACCTGAAGCCAATCTCTTCACTTTCATTGACCCTGAGGCTGACGAGATTTGTCCTGAGGTTACTACTCTGGCAACCAAAGCATCAGAGTCCCAGTTGGGCTCACAACACTTCGAATGATGCTCAAGCTGGAGAATGCTCTATCACACCATAGCCAGACTCATTCATGTTGCAGCATCTTTCAAAGGAAAGACAGATAAGGCAGAAAGGAAAGGATGGAAATGTTTCACTGAAACGTCCAGCATAAGTGAGCTTTCACAAGGAATTTAAATACCTTGAAGACAAACAAGCATGCCCCAAGCAAAACACACCCAAGTGAAACACACTTAAAATCCGGTTGTGGATAAAGATGATCTTCTTCATGTCAGAGGTCGACTTTCTTCTGCTGACCTGTCAAAAGAAGAAAACCACCCATTGATTATTCTGCACACCCATCATGTTGCCACACTGCTCATGAGACATTTTCATGAACAAGTAGCTCACCAAGAACGAACCAAGGACTGAAGGAGCTATTCGAGCAGCTGGATACTGGATAATTGGGAGTAAGCGTCCGGTGTCTTCCATCATCCACAAGTGTGTTACCTGCCACAAACTGCAAGGGAGGTCGGAAGACCAGAAGATGGCTGATCTACCGACAGACACACTCACTCCTGAACCTCCATTCACCAGTATTGGCCTAGGTGTCTTCGGGCCATGGTCTGTCATGACATGTTGGACAAGAGGAGGATGTGCAGACAGCAAACACTGGGCCATACTCTTTACGTGCATGTCAAACAGAGCGGTGCATATTGAACAGATTGAAACCATGTCAACAGACAGTTTTATTAGTGCTCTAAGAAGGTTTTTCTCGATTTGTGGCCCAGCCAAACTTCTGCAGTCCGACAAAGGGACAAATTTTGTGAGAGCTTGCAAGGAGCTGGACATGAACACAGATGACACACCAGTCAGGAAGTACCTCAAGGAGAAAGGCTGCTCCTGGGTGTTCGATCCTCCTCATGCTTCCCACATGGGTGGCGCCTGGGAGAAGCATTGGAGTTACCAGGCGCCTTCTAGACGCAACGCTGCTTCAGACGAGACCAACACATCTCACACATGAAGTCCTGAGCACTTTCATGGCAGAGATGATGGCGATCATGAATGCGAGACCCCTTGTGTCTGTATCCTCCGACCCAGATATGCCTACAGTGCTTACCCCAGCAATACTTCTTACTCAGAAGACGAGTGCTATTTCAGCACCTCCTGGAAACTTTGAGACAGCCCAGTTGTACGGAAAGCAGTGGATGTCATGAATTGGTTCTTTGGACTTTGTTTTCTTTGGACATTAGGTTATGGACTCGTTTGTGTTTTGGGGTTTGAGTTTCTGTTTCTGGACTCTTGTGTTCCCTGGGTTTTACTTTTCTGTTCCTGTCCTGTCTGATCTGTTCTCCCTTGTGTTTCCCTGTGTATCCTGGCTTCCTTGTGTCTTCACTTTCCCTGTGTGTGTGGCATGGGTGTGGCTCCCTCTCTCCCCCCTGGTACCTGTTTCACCTCCACACCTGCCCTGCATTTAGTCTTGTCAGCCCTGCCCTTGTGTAGCCCTTCCCAGCCTGTGTTCCCCTGCACACCTGTCTTGTATCAGTATCGTCAGCACGGTCCTTGCCCATGTTCTTGCCATCCACACCCCTCATTGTCTCAGTTAACCAATCTCACTCTTTCCCTCCTTTTCCTAGTGCCTCCTCAGTCCAGGTGTGTCTTGTTTTTGTGATTAGTTGTGTGTATACCTGTCGTTTCCCTTTGTTCTCTGTCGGTTCATTTGTTGAGTTTTGTTCAGTCCTGCCTGCCTGCCTTTCTGTCTGTATTCCTAGCACCTTATTTCCTGTGTTCCTGTGATGTGGTAACCTGCAACTCATCATTAAATTGTATATACCGCTCTTCAGTTCCTGCTCGCCAGTATCTCTTGCATTTGGGTCCACTGCCTTGCTAACTGTGACAGTGGAAGCAAGTACAGTGTCTTGCAGACACTTTTTGGAAGGGATGGCAGGGAGAGTACTTCTCTATTCTACAGAGCTGCAGGAAGTGGACAACAGACAAGCTCAATGTCAAAGAAGGAGATATTGTTTTACTGAAAGACAGCCAGGCCCTCAGAAACGAATGGCCAATGGGACTGTTAAGGCTTTGCCAAGCAGTGACAAGAAGGTCTGCAAGGTAGAGGTGCGGACTGTGAAGGCCAGTCTCAGAGATCATAGTCCTCCTCTCAGAGATTTTGTAAACAGACTCTCAGAATGTTTATGTCAGAGGACATTCCCTCTTGTATTGTATTTGACTCTTGTATTGTTTTGTAGTGACATAATGTTATTATATCAAGTGGGGAGTGAATTGCCTTTAAGTTCATAAGTTAATAAGTTAAAAACTTTAAAAACAATGCTTTGTCTCCTTTTGAAAACTGTGTGAGTGGTCTGCTCATTGGGTGTCAGAGATTGCAGCAAAGTCAGTGCTCTACCCTTTGTGTTTTTGTTGCAGCTCTGCAGCTCTCCTCTATGTCTGTTAGCTTGCATGCTGCTTCGGTTGAGCCCAGACACAGACAGACAAAATGAGCGGCTGAACATATGTTGCTGCTGAACCAGTGGTGTAGTCCAGTTTATTCTAGTGGGTATACTCTGACTTTTCCCCTCACAGCCTTGTACACCCCATCTGTCCCCCCCGCCCCAGAGCAGCTGCTCCAAAACAGCCCCACACAAGAACCACCACGCTAATAAATGCATAAAGTATGCATCCACACATAATGGAGATCATGAATGACTGGCTATGTATTATCTAAGTGTAAATGTATTGTAAGCAACACAAGATGTATAACAGTCATTAACAGCTGGACTTTAATTAACCATTGAAAAGCCAGTGACAAGACAAGACAAATAAGTTTCAAATAAAGAAAAATGAATGAATAAATAAATAACAATATACTTATACAAAAAAAGTTAGCAATCAAGATAGCAATCAAGTGCAAAAAATGGTGCAAACCATTTTTTGCATTTTTTGGTGTAAGCAGCGGGCTTACCGAGACACTGAAAGAGTGTCATTTGGCTTTGTTTTCTTTTCATTGTTTTTTCTCCACATTCCTTCTCCACTGACTAGCTTTGGACCAACTCAAGTTGTCGACTCGTGCCCGCCATACAACTTCACTGCTTCCTTAGTAGTTAACGTCGGGTCTACGTCACGCTTGACGGAAGCCCCTATGGTCCAAAAGTGCCCGCTTCATAACACAGAGAAGGCGAAGTTATGAACGGGAAAGTGAAAGTCATGTCACAAAACCATGCTGATACGTATCTTTACGCATTTTTCAGTGGTTATATGGAAATTCGGGACCTTTACTAGTGGGTATACGGTGTATACCTGCGTATCATGTAGACTACACCACTGTGCTGAACGTATTTCTGAAACGCTTCTGCCTTGGAGACTATTTGCCTGTGAGTGATATGCAAATCATTATGAGACATTTGTAGATGTTTTTGGGAACTTAATCTAAGAAACTTTTCTGTTTAGTAAACGTGCTCTGCTAGCTAGTAATTAAAGCAGTAGACTTTAGCAGTATAACAGTTGTGGAGCTGTTGTACGACCTGTGCTTTTATACAGTGCAGTACTGTTTTTTTTTTGTTTTTTTTTTGAAGGAATCGTGCTTTCCTGGGCGATATTCTTAACCCCCACGCCTAGTCAATTGCAGTTCATGCTTGTACAATAATGTAGGATATTTCTGATAAAATCAAGAGTTGAATGCTTGACTGTTTTTTTTATTATAAAAAAAATATTTTACTGAGTACCATGAAAGCTACATAAAAAACAATCTCTTACTGATGTTAATTAAAATAAGATTTCTGAGCTCTACTGATTGTTTCCCATTGATTTTATTAATGACAGGTTTCAGCTTACAAAAACATGCTCCTCTCCACTGCATTCTGTCTGTCTCAGTTCTCTTCTCCTCTCCGTGAAAGACAAATGACAGACAATGAGAAGGTTACCAAATAAACTCTTCATATGTATTGGAATTCTGATATTAACATGAAATAAATGTATATTTACCTTTGAAAAAGAAAGGGTTGACACTGCATCTTCTTCTCTACTCCACTGCATTCTGTCTCTTCAGTTCTCCTCCCCACCACATTGTTTCTGCTGCATTGCTGCAAATTATGCATGTTGCCAAAAAACATGTTTTATTATTACAAATAAATCTAATCTCACTTTAGGTATTTTCATTA
>OMKZ01026596.1:0-14879 GCA_900302535.1 Neoniphon sammara
AGCCCAAACAAAAATATGATAGATAAATAAACAAATAACTAACAAGAAAATATTATCAAGTAATCCAAACAAAACAACAACAACAAAAAATAAATCAACAGATATTAGAAACCTAGGAACACACTACTAAATAGCTCCTACACTCCGGCCCCTAATTGTGTATAAACCCACAATTACTTTTATGTCCCCAAAAGGAGCTATTCCCTCAGCTGAACTACAATTATGGAATATACAACAAATCAGTCTCTTCCTTTTGATGTGCCTGCAAAGACAAAGAGAGAGAGAGAGAGAAACAGAGCCAGAGAAAGAGAGAGAGTCAGTCAGTCAATGTCAATGATGCTAAACTGCTGCTTCCAGTAGCAGACAGAGCTTCGTCACTGGCCTCTCCAGGATGCTGGTCTTTGTTTGAAGGCGCACAGAGCGCACCAGTCCCTTAGCATCTGATTTGACATCCAAAACTTTCCCCATCATCCATGATCCTCTTGGAGCCGTAGCATCTGCCACAAGGACAATGTCTCCAGTAGTGAGACTCCTTCTTGGCCTTGTCCATTTTTGTCTCTCCTGCATCAAAGGTAAGTACTCAGAAAGCCACCTTTTCCAGAAGAGTTCAGCCATATACTGTACTTGTTTCCACCTTTTTCTGACGTACAGATCATTTGAGTCAAATAGTCCTGGTGGCATGATAGGTTTGCCTTTCAACATCAGGATGTGATTGGGAGTGAGGGCTTCAAGGTCATCCGGGTCGTCTGAAACTTTTGTGATGGGTCTGCTGTTTAATATTGCCTCAACCTCACAAAAAATAGTTTGGAGCCCTTCATCATCCAAACTTTGCTGTTGCAAAACTGAGGTGAAAACCCTTTTTACTGAACGGATCAAGCGTTCCCAAATACCCCCTTGATGAGAAGCGGAGGGTGTATTAAACCTCCATTCTATGCCATCCTGGACCAGAACCTTTTGAATTCTGCCATGATTCATAGCAGCCAAACTCTCCTTCAGCTCCCGGTTGGCTCCAACAAAGTTTGTGCCATTATCAGACCTGAGAGTTAAGACAGGGCCTCGTCTGCAGATGAACCTGCGAACTGCATGGATACAAGAATCCGTATCCAGTGTATATGCCACTTCCAAGTGAACAGCACGACTGGTCAAACATGTAAAAAGCACTCCATATCTTTTCAAAAGACTTCTGCCTTTTTTTACTTCAATTGGGCCAAAATAGTCCACACCAACATCTGTAAAAGGAGCTTTGTCAGGCAACACTCTCTCCTCAGGCAAGTCTGCCATCTTCTGTTCAAGAAGTTTTCCTCTGTCACGTCTGCACACAACACAGTCCGATATGATTTTTCTGGCAGCAGAGTTTGCATTAGTAATCCAGTATTTCTGCCTCAATCTGGATAGCATGTGATTTCTTCCGGCATGTCCCAGCTGATGGTGTATGTGCCGGAGAATAAGAGTGGACACATGCAGGTCTTTGGACAAGATGAGTGGATGTTTGGACTCTGCTGGCAGTGCTGCTTTATTCAACCGGCCGCCCACTCTGAGCATTCCATTATCCATTATTGGATCCAGTTTGTACAATGAACTCTCTTTAGAAACGGTTTTAAACCCGTTCTTCAGTGAGGCAATTTCAACCTTGAACCTCTCTCCTTGTTCATATTGCACAATTGCTTCCTCTGCTTTGTCATAATCCTCAGGCGTCAAACTCTGTCCTTTGAGTGTGGCCTTGAAGCTCTGCATTCTTCCTTCAACCTTTTGGCCTGGGACAGCAAAAAAGTCCTTCCTCTTCCTACACAGAATCTTGAGAATCATCTTGATCTTTAAAAACCAAGCAACAGCGGTTTTTAGCTTCATCCAGCTGGAAAAGTAACTGATTAAGCTGTTTGTGGCATTTTCCTGGATCTTGATAACAGCATTCACCGTCAAGTTCCTTTTAACCTCTGGATCATCTGCAGGAATTACATCAAGATCCACCTCCAATTTAGGCCACTCCTCCTTTGGCCTCCAGAGAAACTCTGGTCCATTTATCCACCTCCTGTTTTTCAAGAAATCCTCAGCTCTCATTCCTCTAGAGGCTTCATCCGCCGGATTCTCTTTAGAGCTCACATACCTCCACTGATCCACATCAGTTGCTTCTCGGATGTAAGCTGCTCTGTTTGCCACAAAGGTGTGGAATCGGCTGGTTTCATTGCGGATGTATTTAAGGACTGTTGTGCTGTCAGTCCAGAAAACAGATTCCTTCAGTTGAAGCTGCAACTCCTTTTGCAGCATCTTAGCAACCCTAACAGCAAGAACTGCAGCTACGAGTTCCAAGCGAGGAATTGTTGTCTGCTTGAGTGGAGCAACTCTACTTTTTCCCAAGAGAAATGAAACATAAACTTTACCATTAGTTTCTAGTCTCAAGTAAGATGCTGTTCCATATCCAACCTCACTTGCATCAGAAAAGTGATGAAGCTGTGCAACAACATGGTCTCCAAATTCTCTGGGTTTAAAACAGCGATCCACTTCAAACTCTGCTACCTTTTGGAGATCTTCAAGCCAATCAGACCATTTCTTACCGGAAGACTCCATTATGGCTTCATCCCAGCCCAGGTTTCTCCGACAAAGTTCCTGGAGAAGCAACTTGGCTGACAAAATGAATGGAGCTAAAAATCCCAAAGGGTCATACAATGAGCTGACCACTGACAGAATACCTCTTCTGGTCTGTGGCTGTTCTTGTGCAGACGTCCTGAATTTGAACTTGTCAGATTCAATGCACCACTGTAGTCCCAGTGCTCGCTCTACTGGAAGTTGGTCTGTATCCAAGTCCAATTCCATGATCTCCTTTGCTCTGCTGTCCTCTGCAATTGACATCAGCACTTTGCGGCTGTTGCTGATCCACTTAGAAAGGTTGAATCCTCCTTTCTGACAAAGCGCAGTCAAATCCGTTACCATTTGCACTGCCTCTTCTTCCGATGCCATGGATTTCAAGCAATCATCCACATAAAAGTTGCATTTGACTGTGTTCACCACATCAGAAGAGAAATGTTGTGCATTATCATCTGCTGTTCTCCGCAAAGCATAATTTGCACAACTTGGTGATGATACAGCTCCAAACAGATGTACTTTCATTCGATGTTCTACTGGAGGCTGTGCAGTATCTCCATGAGGCCACCAGAGGAAGCGGAGAAAGTCAACATGCTTAACTGAGACACGAACTTGATGAAACATGGCTTGGATGTCTGCCATTACTGCCACAGGTTCTTGCCGAAATCGAAGGAGGACTCCAATGAGAGAGCTTGTAAGATCAGGACCCTGCAAGAGCTGGCTGTTCAAAGATGTTCCTTTATACACAGCTCCACAGTCAAACACAACTCTCAATTTACCTTTTCTTGGATGATAGACACCGTGATGGGGGATGTACCAAAGCTTTCCATCACTTTGTCTCATTTGGTCATCAGGCACCCTTTCTGCATATCCTTTACTGATCATGTCATTCAGGAATGTAACATATTCCTCCTTAAAATGTCCATTTTTATTGAACTTTCTTTTCAGGCTCTGGAGGCGCTGTTCTGCAACACAGCGATTATTTGGCATCATGGGATTTTCCTGTCTGAAAGGTAAGTCAATGCAGTAGTGGTCTTCTATTAAGTTTGCTGTATTGTTCATAAGATCCATGAACTTGATGTCTTCTCTGGACATTTCAATCTTCTCCTCTGATGATTTCTCATTAAAGTCATGGTTGTATTGTTTAACCAGCATTTCTTGAAGATGTTCAACAGAGATTCGGTTTGTTGTTACAGTAGGACAGACACTCTTACCTCTACTGTCAGATCCACCACGCAGTGGACCATTAATGACCCAACCAATCCTGGTCCTGACTGCATAGGGTCCTTCATCCTGGCTGTTTATCAGCTCCCAAGGCTCCATTACCTTTGGGGCATCTGTACCGATAAGTAAATCAACGTCTGCATCGATGTCATGGAGCTTAACACCCTTCAGATAAGACCATCGATCCACATCCTCTTGTCGTGGGACATTTACTGCAGACACAGGCATAGTCCTTTGAGTTAAAACATCAGGTAACTCAATGAAATCATTCTCATCCATACCAGACACTTCAAGTCCTGACAAAACCTGAGCATTTACTATCTTCCTTTGTCCCATTGTTCTCAGCAGAATACTTGCCCTTTTACCTCTCAAGTTCAATTTTCTTGCCAGAGTATCTGTGCAAAATGTGCCCGAGCTTCCTGGATCCAAAAAAGCATATGTTTGCACAGTTTTATTATTTTTCTGACTCTTGACCTTAACTGCAACAATAGAAAAGACAGAATCATCTTCACAACCGGCCCCAATATGGCCACAGGTCTGAGACATTTTAGTAGAAACACTTGGAGAGTTCACAGTATTTGGATTTTGTGCTGAGGATGTGCCTATATCCTGTCGCTGTATATGAAGGACTCCCGGGTGCTTTTGGTGACACACATTGCAATCCAAACGACTCCTACAGTCTTTGCTTGTGTGGCCTAGCTTCAGGCAACCAAAACAAATGCCCTTTTCTTTTAGGAAATTAATCTTATCCCGGTGTACTTTCACTTTAAACTGTGAGCACTTGTCCAAGGAATGACTACTTTGAGAGCAAAACAGACAATTCTGAGCAAAAGGTACTTTGGCTTTAGTTATTGTATGTTGAGATGCACCTCCATCTTGTACTTCAGTGACATTAGTGGCAAAACTGCTTTCCTTTTTCCTTTGCTTTGTGTGATTAGCATTGGAAGCCTTGGAGTTGGTACGTTGCGAGTCCTGAATGTTACCAAAAAGTGGATCAGAGGCTATTTTGACTTGTCTTTCAATGAAGGTAACAAGATCAGTGAATACTGCTCTTTGACCACGTCGCTCTAGCAAATCACAAGCAACATTCCTCCATTTTTCCCGTAATTTGTATGGAAGTTTAAGAATGATGTTCCTCATGTTAGATGGTAAGTCCAGCTCTTTCATATGCACAATTTGTTCTGTCAGATTTGAGCATCCTCTAAGAAAAAGGGAGAATGACTGTAGTGCTTTAACATCCTCACTTTTAACAGGTGTCCAGTTAAGAATCTTTTCCATATAAGCAGTGGCAATTCTATGCTCATTTCCAAAGTGTTCGGCAAGAAGATTTTTGGCTCTGCAATATCCTTGCTCCGCAGGTAAGTGCTGACAACTTTGCACTAGGTCTCTTGGCTGCCCCCTGGTGTATTGTTCAAGGAAGTGCAAACGATCGTTCCAATTAGTGGTCTTCTCCTCCACTCCGTTTTCAAAGGCTCTAATAAAAGACCTGTATTGAAAAGGGTCTCCATCAAACACTGGGATATTTCTAGATGGAAGGACAGAGGATAGATTTTGCTGCACCAGGAGTGAAGTGATGTCATTTTGTCTTTGCATTATGGTGGTAATGTCATTTGGATGATTCTCTGTCCAGGCTTGAGTTTGAGTTTCATTCATTCTTTGTGCAGCTTGAGTTGGAACCTCAGCATTAATTAACATTTCATTCATTTGTGTATGTGACCTTTGTTTGGATCTAACAACCTGTGGTTGAGATACAGAATAAGGCACAAAAACATTGTCCTTTGCATCCTTTTTATTCGGAAGGAATGTGTCGGCATCTGGGTTTAGTTTGCTTGTGCTTTGACAGTTCCTTTCAAAATAAGAGTTCATGCCATCGGATCGATTTGAACCACATTGAGACGAGTTGATTTCCAAGACATGAAGCTTTGCACTTGTTGCTGCCAACTCCGTTTCAAGCTCCAGCTGCTCCTTTTGCTTCCTTAACTGTTCCTCCTGAGCTTCAATTAGATGTTTCCTTTTCAGCGCAGCAACACGCTCCATTAGTGCTGCTTTATCCGCTTCAGCTTTTATGCGTGCAGATGTTGTAGAAGAAATACGTGATGCCTGTGAATGCTTGGAAGACTTTGATTTTGCACGTGATATGTTAGAAGCACTGTCTTCAGGATTTATTTCCTCAGAATCTGCAACATCTTGATCATCAGGACATTCTTTGTTCGGCTGCACATATGGATTTCCAGCTTCAATTAACCATGCCTTTACCTTGTCAGTAAAATCACAGTACATAGTCATTTTTGCTTGAAAGTAACCCATTTGCTTTGCAGCTTCATCTTCTGGTAAAGGTAAATCCATGAAAGATTCATGCGCGTCATGGGCATCTTGATAACATCCGATAAACTTACAAAGCTCAGAATTAACTGTTTTGACGTTTTCGTTTGATTCCATCAACTCACGGATTTTTTCCATATACCTTTTGGCTTGTCTACATTTGACACTCCTTTTTTCTTGACACGTTTTTATGTAAAAGCTCAAGCCTTTCGATGTCAACTTAATATTCCTTTTTGTTGTTGGTATTTCAACATCGTTCTGAGACACTGCATTAACATCAGACATCTTTAATCATAGTCCGTCCAACCATTCCATTTAATTTAAAGAGGGAGAAACGGTACAAAAAAGGGCAAATATAATCATCACTGGCAGCACAGTTACTCTTGTAAGCACAGATGCGCACTGGAGTTGCAGATTTTATGAATGAAATACGCCAGCACTCGTGCGTAAAGTAGCGCTTGATAGCCGACTTTACTCCGAGTTATCACACTCCATGAAACTTGCAGTTCAACACTGACTTTCAAACTCCAATCGTTATCACTGTTTTCCAATACAGCTTTTGCAGTATTAACACATACCAGTTTCTGATGGGCAAGCTGAGTGTGTCGCTGATCTGGGCCAAGCGTAGTTTTATGGCTGACGCGATATCACAAAGGCGATGAATAAAACAATCCGTGCGTTTCATTCATCCAAAGTCCAAAAGAGTCCAACGAGTCCATTGTTGATGGGTTCTTTCCTTTATCCAAGGGCGGTTTTTGTACCACTGTAGTGGCTATTTGTCCTAAAAAATAAACTTAACTTAAACTATAATCAAAAGGCCACTGATGCACCATGGGTTGTGTTTTACGCAGGCAAAAGAGTCATTGTCCATACAACATTGTTGCGTTTCTTCTCATTTCTTTTATTACCAAGCAAGCAAACAAACAAAGAACAAAGGCATTGTCTCCTGTTGCCTCTCTTGCTCTGGTACAAAACCATAGGCCCACCCCGGTGCATGCTGGTCCTGTGAGCACTACCTACATAAATAAATGTCAGGTGCCCATGGTGTTACCCAATGAAATAAACCCACAAATAAACTACTAATTAGCCCAAACAAAATATGATAAATAAACAAATAAATAACTAACAAGAAAATATTATCAAGTAATCCAAACAAAACAACAACAACAAAAATAAATCAACAGATATTAGAAACCTAGGAACACACTACTAAATAGCTCCTACAGCCACTGTTTGGTCAGTATATTCGCTCATCTTTTAGTAAAAAGTCTCGTCTTGTTTTCTAGTCTTTCCTTTTTTTGGACCAACCACCCCAAAAACATTTGACTGGGAGATGGGGGAGGTGCGGCATTTATTTTACCCCTCTCCCAGTCAAAAATGTATCTGGTCAGTTAAGTCTCAATAATAATAAATAAACAAAAACAACTCACAAATGTATGTCATAATTTATAAAAAACAGAAGTGTTATCACAAATATTTTTCTACAAAATTTTCTACAAAATTTTGTACAAAATGGATTAGAGAGTAAACATACATCTTTTAAAAATGTGTCATCCATCATTTCCAACATATTTTGAAAAACTATATTGGTGATCTAACCTTTTAATTGTATACTGATATATGTACTGGTTTTGTTTAGACAGTTCTTTGCAGCACCTTCCATTAGGTTATTAACCTTCTGCCCCATGGCAGAAGAGGTAAGCATTGATGCTTAAAGGTTTTCATTTTTTATCTGTATTCTATGAATGACTGATTCTTTCCACTGACAATCAGACAATCAGAATTCAATATGTAGTAGTTATTTATCAGTAAAGACAAAAGGAGCATAGTAAGTAATGTTACCTCGACGTCTAAGTTAAAATGCTGGTAAATTAGACATATTTCTAAGTCTGGACAGACATTAACATGGTCCTTTTTTTAAAAAACATTTTTATTGTGATTTTCACATTTATTTAAACATGGACAATTTAACTAATGACATGAATACATTATCCCCCAATCTGGCAAAGAACATTTTTTTTACAATTAATCATAATCCAAGGTCGTGAGTTTCCAGAAAGTCCATATAAGGTCTCCACAAGTGAGTAAAGTTCTTTTCCTTCTTTTTTACAATATATGTTAGTCTCTCCAAAGCTAGACAGTTCATCAGTTCCTTTGTCCACATTCTGATAGAAGGTGTGTCCATACTTCTCCACAATAATGCGATTACCCTTCTGGCTTGTAAGAGTCCAAAGTCAGTAAGCAGTGACTGCTGTTGAGACACAACAAAGTTCTCAGGGTATATTCCCAGTAAACATATTTTGGCTTGAAAAGGAACTTGCCTTCCAATTACAAGATCTATACAATGTAATACACCAAAATTGGTGTATCTTTGGACATTCCCATAAACAATGAATTAATGTGCCTTTTGCTTCTCTGCATTTCACACAAATATCAGGTACATTAGGGGAAATATGATTCAACCTGCAAGGTGTAAGATCATCAACCATTTATATTGTAGCAGCTTAAAGTTGGTATTAACAGACTGTGTCTGAGCCTTAAAACAAGCCTTTTCCCAGTCAGCTTCCTGAATGTCCTCCTTTATATCAATTATCCATGCTTCCATCTTTTTGGAAGATGACTCTTTTGAATATGTTAACATTAACTCATAGAACAGTGAAAATTGTCCTCTTCCATCCATGTGAGATAGAGTCAATTCCTCAATTTTAGAGTGGAGGTACGAACAATTTTTTATGTGTGGATAAAATAAAATGTTTCAGCTGAAGGTTTTTAAAGAAGTGTTTTTTTGGAATATCATATTTCTCACATAGTTGATTATATAACATCAAGTTGCCTTCTACATACAAATCTAAAATTTTTTCAACACCTTTGTTAAACCACATCCTAAATCCACCATCTGCTCTCCCCGGTATAAAGCAATTATTGCCCGATATAGGGGTAAACTGTGATAATGCTGGTGTGTCTCCGACATGTTGGTGTGCAGAGTACCACACTGAAATGGTATTTTGGAGAAAGGGCGGCCCAATAATAAAGTTTTAGAAGCCCCCCTCTTTCATATGTTAAGTATAATAGCCTTAGTTGTAGTCTGGCCTTTTTATCATTCCAGATGAATTGATTCATCATATTATTAATGTTATGAAAAAATATGTCAGGCAAAGGAAGCTGAAGTGATTGGAATAGATACAGAAACTTTGGTAAGACCAACATTTTAATTATGTTTATGCGACCAATCATAGATGTAGGCATCCTGGCCATCAGTTTAGCATGTCCCTCACCCCGTCCACCAGGGGGTCATAATTTACAGAAACTGTTTGTTTCGCATCAGGACTAATTTTAATACCTAAGTATGTAAAACCTTCTTTAGTGGTTGCGAATGGTGTATCTACAATATGGTGTATCTACAATAGGCTGCAGTCTTTCATTTTCATTCAAAGACATTAGTGCAGATTTGGAATTGTTTATTTAATACCCTGATATGTTTCCAAATGTTTCAATTAAATTCACTAATTGGGGAATACTATCCTTTAATTTTGTTAAAAAAAAAAAAGAATTATGTCATCCGCGTATAAAGCTATGTGATGTTCATATCCTCCAATATTTATACCTGCGATGCCTTCACAAGCTCTTATGGCCATAGCCAAGGGCTCAACAGCCAACACAAATAGCAAAGGCAACACCCTTGTCTAGTTGATCGGTGGAGAGTAAATGGCTTAGAGACATTATTATTGGTCAATATTTCGGCAGTTGGATTTGTATACAAGAGCTTTATCCATCTCAGAAAATTTGCACCAATTCCAAACCGCGGGAGCACGTTAAAAGGAAACCCCACTTGATCCTGTCAAAGGCTTGGTGTGCATCTAAGAATAACACAGCTGTATCTCTAGAGTTGTGTTTTTCATACAGTATGTTCAGAACACGCCGGATATTATGAAATCCATGTCTATTTTTGACAAAGCCATTTTGATCATTACCAACAAGGTGAGGAAGATACAACTCCAGTCTTCTGGCCAAGGCCTTGCAGAGTATTTTAATGTCACATCCCATCAAACTAATAGGCCTGAAAGAAGAGCATGATGGAGGGAGTATTCCTTTTGTATAGGATTCCTTATACATGACTAATAACGAGACCAGAAGTTTCTCCCCAAATTTCTTGTAAAATTCTATTGGAAAGCCATCCGGCCCTGGTGCTTTTCCACATACTTTGAATGGCCTCTGCTAATTCCTTTGTTGTTAGACAGCAATCCAATTCTTCTTGTTCATTTTCTGACAAAGTCTGAAATCTCAATTGATCCAAAAAAGAATTTTGACTGTCTAAATCATCTAAACGCTCTGAGGTATACAAGGCCTCATAAAAATCCCTAAAAGCGTTATTAATCTCCACTGGTTCTGAAATTACATCACCTGCAGGCGTCTTGATGCTATTGATTGCCCTGTCTAACTGTTTTTCTTAAGTCACCAAGCCACCAGTTTACCACATTTTTCTCCTTGATCATAGTAAGACTGTTTTAGCCACATTAAATTTTTGGCAACTTTTTCTATAGATAATTTGTTATATTTGGCTCTCATAATTTGTAAATCCCTTGCTTTCTGTTGATTGCAATTATTATATGATTCCTGTTCTAACAATCTGATTTGGTTTTCAATTGTTTCCATTTCCATACACTGTCATTTGGCTTTAGATTTCGTAAAACTAATAATTTCCCCTCTGATTTACGCTTTGAATGCCTCCCATCTAACAGAGGCATCAGTCTGATCAAGATTGATTTCAAAGTAATTGTTAATACGTTCTTCAGCAAATTTTATAAACTCTGCATTCTGCAGTAACTCAGTGGGAAATCTCCATCTCTTCGGGTTATGAATAAATGTATCTATATATAGGTTTAATGATACAGCTGCATGATCACTAATGACAATGCATACCAGCATTCTTTAATTTTTGAAAGAAGTCCAAATGAGACCAAAAAATAATCAATTCGCGAGTGAGTGCCATGTGTACTGGAATACTGGAATAACAGGAGTATTCAACTTTATCTGGGTGCAGTTCCCTCCATATTTCAACCAAATTCAAATCTTTACAGGACTGCAACAATATTTTATTGTTTGTATATGAGTAGAGTCAAGATTAGTAGAGCGATCTTTAGTGGGCACTAAAGTGCAATTAAAATCACCACCGATAATGTACATACCTTGCAAGGTAGACAGAGTGAGATAGAGATTCTGAAAAAAAATTGGATTGTCACCATAGAAGCAAACCAGATTTAGTGCACAAGTGGATATGATACCTTGAATAATGACATACCTGCCATATTGATCATAAATAACATTAGTGGTTCGGAACGGTAAAAATTTATGTATAAGGATGAGCACACCTCTAGCATAATAACTGTATGGAGCACATAAAACCTGACCTGGCCATCTTTTTTTGCAATCTGTCAATTTCTGGTGCCCTTAAATGTATCTTTTGCAGGAAAACTATTTGGGACTTAAGTTGTCTGATTCTGTTTAATACTTTAATTTCGCTATTTCTCTCAGCCCCCTAACATTCCAACTGGTGAATTTTATTTTAGACATATTGGTGTTTTAATCTTGTAAATAAGATGCAGTTCTGTCCAGCCAGATAGCTCAAATAGTAGTAGACGAAGACACTGCTGGTAGGAGCTTTGATCACACACACACAAAAAAAAACCAACAAAAAAAACACGTTCTGCCAGATATCCCCACCTCCTGCCCCTCACACTTCCCCAACTGAAGTGTTTTAAAACCTGAACATCGAACATTCCTGTTGTTCCCAATCTTTCGCTAGATAAAGGAGGAGCACTGATCCACATTTGCATGAGGAGCAGTTACTTAGTCTACGTGGGTCTTTGGGCCTGTCGCCAACTGTGCACCATGCTTACAACAATCGTAACTGTTATTTATCCCCAGATATTCAAAAAGGGACCGATTTGTCTATATAGAAATAATGATAAGAATAAATTGAAATTAAATTTACCCCCCTACCTACCTGTTATTCCAGACATCATTTTGTGTAAACTGAATGAATTTCAATAACAAAGAAAGATAGAAAGAAAAGAGAAAAAATAAAAAATAAACTAAAACTTTATCTTTGTCATCTTTGTCAGAATAATAATAGTAATAATAATAATAATAATGACTCTCAAGGTTAAACTCAAAAAAACGGGGAGGGGAGCTAATTAAGACCATGCCCGGTTCACACTCCATACAGATGTTCATTATAAACAATATGCCATAAACTTATACGCTTGTACTAATTCATTTGCACATTTCATTTGCACATTGTTCTTGGTAACTGCTCTTTTCACCCCAGAAACAGATTGTGTACAGATTGTGTATTTATATTGTGTATTTATATTTATATTGTTATTTGTCACTTTTAATAGTTTATATTGCATATTGTTATACTTTTATATTTTTACTTTTTGCATGCACCAACATCACCACAGCAAATTCCTCGTATGTGTAAAATCGTAATTGGCAATAAAGCTTTTTCTGATTCTGATTCTGATTTCTGATTTTCTTTCATTAGGGGAAAAAAAACAAAACAAAAAAACCTAAGTGTGCCGGTACCAGTCCCGTTAGTCCATCTCACTGTTACTGTAACTCTTACTGGTGTTACCTGTCATCAGAGTTTGACTGTGAAGAACAGAGTTTATCCTTCAGGTTGAATTTCACGGTTGTGTACCCTCGGCGCCTTCTCCGAGACCAAACATACCAAGGTTCTTCCTCCTGCTTCGGTTCTCCAAATCGTCAGTCTTCATCTCCACATGTCAGCCGTTTTACAGTTGAAGCCAACTCCACCCTTACACTCTCAAGTTCCTCCTCTGCCGCCATCACTCGGTTATCTGCCTCCTCGATGCATTTAATGTGTTCCAACACGTCCTGTTTAACTTCAGCCACTGCCCTCAAGTGCCGTTATAGCCTTGGTCACATCCCCGTCCAGTTTTAGTCCAAACTCCAAGCGGAGCGACTTTAGCTCTGTTAGCACATCTGCTATGTCGGCCATGTTGTTAGCGCCGGCTTGCTTGGGTGAGGAGGCCCCTTTCTTGTTTTGAGCGGTCGATTTTCGAGCTCCGGTAAAAATGTCGCAGTCCTTAGTCGCGTGAGATGTCGACATAATTGACCCTAAGTTGAAATTTTGAATTCCAAGCCACTATCTGGGGAATGAAAAGATTTTTGTGCACGATTGACCGGAGCCCCTCTTCTAAGCTATCATCTGCGTCGGGTCACGTGACCCCCCCCCCATTAACATGGTACTTTAATGTAAACAGCTGGTAAAACTTAATTGTATGAAACTTGTGCAGCGTAATTTTAAAAAACATAACTGACGAGTCCGACTTTTATTTCAGCGTTTCACATTAACTTATCTTAAGTAGCTGGAACAACCAGGAACAACACTGTAGGCAGCAGCTGGTGCATTGCTCTTGTCTGTGGCGGTGTTCCTCTGGTGCCAGTTAGCACCACGCACGTAGCTTAGTTTAGGCTGGCTGCGGAAAAATGGTGCTGGTGCTGATAGGGTTAAATGGAGCCATACTGTGATTGGCTGAACTGTGAATCTGATTGAATGAATGCATTTGTGAAACTTTGAGCCATCAGAGAAGTCTCAATAATCCACACACAAATGCAGTGGAGGCCACATGAATCCAAATGAATCTGTAAATACATGTAGTTATTCTCACATATGTTTCAGATGTATATACTAACATTAATCACTAAAAAAACTCAACTGTCTTAAAATGACATATTTTTGGATTTATTTGTGTGCATAAGAAAAATATTTGTGTACATAAAAATATATATAATTCTGAGTGCATATCTATGTTTATAAATCATGACATACATTTGTGAGTTGTTTTTGTTTATTTGTGATTATTGAGACTTAACTGACCCCATAAAAATGTACTCCCCTCTCCTGTTTTTTTGTCTTGTTTTTTCCCTGGCCTGTATTTCATGCCAGCCTTTATTGTTCGTGTGAACCACATCCCCAGCCATTATTGGAGACCCGGGTTTTAATTGACTATCGTCTTTTACTTAAAATACGAAATACGGTAAGCAAGTGTAGAAAATGGATTAATAGCTGGATGGATGTTTTAAATAGTGCTGTCAATTGATTAAAATATTTAATCGCGATTAATCTCATGAATGTCATAGTTAAGTCGTGATTAATCACAAATTAATCGCACATTTTTATCTATTCTAAATGTCCCTTGAATTATCATTTTAATACTCTTGTCAACATGGAAAAGTGGATAGACTTGCTTTGTGCAAATGTTTTTTTATTGAAAACAACAACGTGTAGTGTTATATTTCACACTAACATTCGCAACTGTGTTTGTCAGCTCCAACGCCTGCTGTACCTTCGACTTCTCCGTTTTGTACAAATTCTCTATGCGGCTTGTAATGGTGGCTCTCGAAGGACCTTCGTAGGTCCAGTCGTTGGATGCGATGCGAATGATCTCAGTTAGACCCTCGTCCTCCACAGTGTTAACGGGCCTATATGCAGTAGCCACCCATTTGGCTATGGCTGCAGTAAGCTTGTTCTTAGTTGCGGTATCCATATGCCTCTGTCGAAAGCCATTGTCGCCTGGCATTAGCCGTGTGTTTGGCCATCAAGTGGTATTTCAGACTGGATGTGCTATGGTGATAACTCAGTTCACACCGACAATACACACAGATAACTTTGGTCTTGTCAGTCGACCCATCTGGCAACTTTTTTAAACTAAACTTTCCATTCA
>OMKZ01026598.1:0-10164 GCA_900302535.1 Neoniphon sammara
AGCAAGACAACATCATCCGCAAAAAGCAGAGACGAAATCTGCTGGCTCCCGAACCGAACCCCCTCCGGCCCCTGGCTGCGCCTAGAAATTCTGTCCATATAAATAATGAGCAGAACTGGTGACAAAGGGCAGCCCTGCCGGAGTCCAACATGCACCAGGAACAGGTCCGACTCACTGCCGGCAATGCGAACCAAGCTCCTGCTCCGGTTGTACAGGGACTGTACAGCCCTCAGCACAGGGCCTCCGACCCCATACTCCAGGGGCACCTCCCACAGAATGACACGAGGGACACGGTCGAATGCCTTCTCCAAGTCCACAAAGCACATGTGGACTGGTTGGGCAAACTCCCATGAACCCTCAAGCACCTTGTGGAGGGTATAGAGCTGGTCCAGTGTTCCACGGCCAGGACGAAAACCGCATTGTTCCTCCTGGATCCGAGGTTCGACTATTGGCCGAATTCTCCTCTCCAGTACCCTGGAATAGACTTTCCCTGGGAGGCTGAGAAGTGTGATCCCCCGATAGTTGGAGTTGGTATCGAAGTGGGAGTTGGTATGGAACATAAAGTATTTATTACAAAGCCAAGTAATTAACAAAAAATACAAAGGGATGTGAAATGAGTATCAGTGTAATCAGTGGTGTAGGTGAGTGCATGGGTGAAGAGAATGGTGTTGAATGTGGTGAATGCAACACAAAGAACCAAACAAAGCCAGCTGGCTGTAGAGTGAGAGTGAAAGCCCCATATGCTCAGCTTTTATACCCTTGGTAACACTGGGCCCAGGTGTTCCCAATTTGGCCATGCCAACTCCACCTTCCAGGCAGGCATACCTGAAAACAATGGACAACCCACACTGACCGGCAGAGCAGGGAGTGTCACAGTTCTAGTGCTGCTGTTTTTGCACACCCTCATAATGTGTTATTTATTTTCTTTGTTTTTTTTTTTACTTTTTGCTTGGAATTTTCAGGATATTTTGCACTTTATCTTACCAGTATCTCTAAGTGTGCTGTTTACATATTAATATTCTTACTGTGGTAATAGATTTATAAAGGACTCCTGACTAGGCAAGGCCTGCAGGTCACACTGGATTTGTGAATGTAATGCTTGAAGCCCTAAAGAACCAAAAATACTCGATTTAAGCATGTGGTATGAAACACGCAGTTCAAGCACTCCTAAATTAGAAAAACTGATCTGCAAGCATTATTGAGGCTCATGATGGCTGTCATCTCTCTGCGGAACTGCTACTTCTTCATCTTTAAGTTCAACCCGGGGTTTCTCTCCATTGCCGAGAAGCAGCAAAGTGTCTGTTCAGCAAAAGGATGTCCTGCTGCGTCGCTGTAGGGTAAATGCACTGAAATCACTCCGGATAATTTACTCTTACAGTCCCCTCTCCTCAATTATGACAAAGATAACTGTGAACTGCCAGCCATAAAATCACATTATCTGTCCATATTAAGCTGAGATTATTCATCCTCCCGCGGAGCCCACTGTGTCCATCGATACCGCTCCCCACCGAGCCAGCACTTAGCAAACAGTCATGTAAATGCCCCATCCTTTATTCTTATTTACTTTGATTTTATGTTTGGACCCAACTAGATGTTATACTATGCTGTGACGTTGGAGGAGCTACTATTAAATGTAGGCAAAGACACAATACAGCATTTATTTTTTGATTTGCTTAAGAGGGAAAATTAACTTTACCTTTGCGAGTGGGGAAAAAAAAAATAGGGGGATTACTAGGAATAGAGACGGGGCTTAATAATCCCAAGACTGCACCGACCTGTGAATATCGCTCGCAGCTCTACCTCTAACTGTTAAACCAAGAACAGAACAATTGTGCGCATAAATCAAACAATGGAGAGAGTCGGTCCAGCTAGCAGCCACCAGCCATCTCATTCAATATGGGTAAATCGGTCTCTAGACTAGCCTACTGCAATGTTTTGAAATGCAATTACAACCTAAATACTATGATTTAGGATTTTTGTAAACTCAAACCAGAATTTAATGAGTAAACGTACATTTTTGCACCATGTCAACTGACTTTGTGAGACTTTCACAAATCCATTATCAAGATATTAGGCCACATAATCAGAATAGACAGAGAAAAACAGACAGACTTCTCAACATTCATGTTTCTTCAAGTGCAGCTGCAACTAGGAGGCCTCCAGGCCTCCTGCATAGCTTATAATTTGAGTCTCAGGGTGCAGGTAAAAGAGGATTGTTGTCCCCCTCATAAATGAGTCGACAGTCGTCCATTGTGCAGGTGAGTTTGATCCGATGCCATGTGGGAAGGCCCTCGAGGACCAGCTAAGCTGGCAGGTGTCCAGTCATTGCCTCTCAATATTGATTAAATTCTAAATGCTTGCTCTTCAATAAATTATGAATTTTTATGGCAAAATACCCTTTTTCTGACTTTCTGGACATACAAGGGGGAAATTGGAATCAAACATCTTGTCTCAGTCTGGGTAAGTCTGAAAAAGGCTATTTTGCCCAAAACATTGGAGTATTCCTTTAAGATGACTCTAAATTGTTGGATGCCTTGTCTGTCACAAGCCCAAAAATCAAAGCCTACCTGAACAGAGCCCGCACTGGTCCAGCCTGACACTGCTCTCTCTTCCCTAGCCTGTGTCTAGCTTCTTCATGGCCTCATCGGCATCCTTTCACCACATTTGGGAAGTGCAAGAACATGGATGCACAAGACGCCTGCCTGCTATCACTTTCAAACCTGTTAGATAATTAAATAATCTGAAGGTTCAGGTTGACAGTAACAATTCTTAAATAACATACTGCTACCTTAGCTGGAGTGCTGCTGTCCTGGGGAGGCGAGCAGGACATGACGGCGAAATAGGCTCCTGATAGCAGCTGCTGCTGAAGCTGCTTTCCCTGGCAGGCAGAAGGAAGAAAAGTTCAAGTTTATTTAGAGCCCCAAATCACAGAAAATCCACCCCCTGCTTGCCTAACAGTCTTTCAACAAGCAGTGAGTTAAATAGCATGATGCATCACAACTGTTTTGATGAGTTTCAATTCGAATGTTCCTGTGTAAGCTGGCCTCTAATAGGGACTGACCTTTATTAGTCAAAACCTGTGCCCGGCTAATAAAAGGGACTCAGCGTTTAATTGAAATTTTACAGAGCCTTATCACAATATTCAATTTTCAGAAATTCAGATTCAGATTCAGAAAACTTTATTGATCCCCACAGGGAAACTGCTTAATTTTACTCACAACATTACAGATTGGATCTACAGACACATCACAGCAAGCTTCTTAAGCTAGATCCACATTTCGTGCTTGGCTGTTTCTACATTTTTTGCACACAGCCATGTCTCCATTGGATCTCCATGGTGAAAACAGACCATGGTGAAAACTAACCCTAACTTGGTTAGGAGATTTGCGATGCAGCTGGACAGCCTGCATCATGTGAACTACTGGTGCAGGTAAACATCCCAGGCCAGTTCCTCAACTGCTGATAAACTGTTTCTCAGCTTGAAGGCATCATGGGACTTTGACACTGTGTTGAATTAATTAGCTGATTATTCCCACACCAGTGGTAATTAGTGCTTTGGCATTATGTAATTGATCCAATGTGGGGGTTTTAAACTGGATGCGTCTGATTGGCTGACAGCCTTTGATTCCAGTGTTTTTAACCTCCTGCTGGGCATCTCTCTGTGTGTATGATATTTCCACTGTTTTAATTAAACCTCTTAGAAGTTCGCAGCAGGGGAAAAGATTCACCTAGACCGTTCACTTGAGGCTGAATACAACTCAGTCTCAGAATCCATATATAATTAATGTACACAGACAGGCAGCAAGGTAGATTGGAAGGTAATAATTCCAGAATAAGAGAGAAGATCCCTCTTCGGAAAAAAAAATTGCTGCCACTTGCAAATTTCTTTCTGTCATGAGAGTAAAACATGACGAAGTATGATTAGGCTTATAAGCTCTCTGCAGACCTTTGCTCACAAAGTAATGACATTTTGATGGTGTAATCATTGATCCTTGGAAAGAGAGAAAGTTTTCTCTCTCAGGATTGAAATAAGCATTCCTGTTTTACCAGCAAACACACAAACATCTAAGACTCGGTGGTACCTGTAGCTGTATTGTATATGACAAACAGATCAATAAGGTTGCTGACTTCCTCCATTAAAGCATCAACAACAGGAAGTGTGTGGAGAAATCATTCACACAGCCTCTTGACCCTTCACCATGATATAAGCTGTCACTGTAGGTGTTTATGTGCATACACGCATTTGTGTGCACCCTTGCATGCATCATGATTTACAGGCATAGAATATATCCCAGCTCCTGATTGTAATGGTGAATTTTTGTTCTACTGTATCTGTCTGTGTTTGTGAAAAGGTAAACATCTATTTTTGTTTCCTCTGTGGATGAATACAGACTATAGGGAGAAAGATCGAATGGAGGTGTCACAGTACATCTAAATCCATGATTGTGTCAGTGCAGTATTTTATGCACTGCATGTGTGTATGTGTATGGGTATGTGCATGGGTGTTTGTAGCTTCAGTGCAGTTCTTCTCAATAGCCACCAGATGGCCACTATATGCAGGCTGCAATGTATCGAAGTCACTGAGGAAAACAACAACTCCACCTATCTCTCGACTTATTACCTCAGTTAACATTTTTCCCATTAGGTTATAGTCTCACTTGATAGTTTAAGAGTTTTTTGACAAGCTGCTATCTGGAGTAAGGTGACCAGAAAAAAAACAAAAAAAGGGATGAAAATAAATACAAGTTAGAGATTATAAATTTATAAATTATGAATTATATTATAGATAAATTATAAGTTTCTCAGGCAGGCCATTCTGACTGCAAAGCCCGGTTACCTTTGGTCTGTAACCTGAACACAGGAGAAGTCAGGATGCACGTGGTCTCATGAGGGATTTAGCGGATTTAATTTGGCAGGACACGCTCATGGCAGAAAAAACACGTCATTAATTTGTGTTATATGGATGTGACACTTGACTGGGACATACTGTATGAAGTTCGTTTTTTTGTTCTTTTTTTGCCCTGCGTAATGCTTGGTTACGTAACTGGAGATGGTTATATGACTCAGTGGCAGTTTGAAACTTCCCAAGTTTGATTTTTTATGGTTGATGACGGGTGTCACCGATGTAGGTCTATATATAACTGAAAAGCCCTGCCTGTGCTTTTTATCTGGTATTGTATTAAGTCATAGTTTATGTCAATTTACTGAATGCGCACTGGCCCATATAAGTCAGTCAGTGAGTCGGTCAGTCAGTCTCTCTCTAAGACACACAACTGAGGGTATGGTGTGTTACTGGCCTATTACCTCAGTGTGCATATTTGTGGACACAGCAACCCAATGCTGAAAAAAAAACAAACAAAAAAAACAAACAAAATCAAACAAACAAACAAAAAAAACCGTACTCATGAGCACGGATATTAATACATTCTACTCGGATTATATAGGAACTTCAGTCGTGTCACTATGGAAACATCAGCATTCAGTTCCATTACTTTTATCTTTAGTATTATGAAACACTGACTTGTAGAGTGGCTTTCATGTTGTTTATTTTTTTTTTATTAGGAATGAAATAACTTTAAATGTTAATTTATAAGAGGCTAATCTGGGGACATTTCCCGGGACAGTTCCAGCCGGGGACAAGGCACACAATCCGGGGACTCTCCCCGGAAATCAGGGACGTCTGGTCACCCTAATGTGAAGTGACTTGTTGAAAGCTAGCCAAAAGTAGCACCATAATCATGTGTAGCCACCACAGCAATGTGGACATTTAAATGACTGAACTTTTTTGTGCTGTTTGTTCTGAACTTGAATGGATTCTGTGATATCAACGGTGAAGGTTGCACATGCGCTTGAAAGGCATCTTGCCAGGCCTTTCAAGCGACCATGGAATATAAAATTATGGATTATGGAGATTCTTTCATGCTTTCTATTGTTGTTATGGTAGTTGCTGTGAATATATGTTTTACTTTTATTAGGCTACTTATAATATTTCTGTATTGAGTTACTGTGCTTTTCTTTTGAATTTGTGCGGCGTTTCAATGAGTCTCCAGTGATGTCATGGGATTTACCAAGGGATTCCCTTTGAAATCAACTGTAGACCGATAGATGGATAGACAGATAGATAAATAGATAGATATGTAACATGCATACACAATGTACTGATTTCATTGATTATTAATCTTTTGCTTGGTCTGTTCATTTCTTCATATTCTTGCCCAGAGACTACAGTGTCCTCAAGTGTGTTTACATGTACATAGCACCTTCATCCTTAAAATGTATTAGCTTATTGTGCAGCTACTGCTAGCTGCAAATGCCAGCATTTCTAAGCACACAGGGGCAGTTTAGGAAAGCCATGAGGTGGCCGAACCAACATTTGGAAACTATAATAAAAATATCTTTGTGTAGATTAGGCCCAAAGCTCATTAATACACTTTGAAGCATTACATAACTCACAATTCTTACCAAAAAAAGCACCTAAATGCAGTGTAATTTATTTTTCGGTTGCAGTATTTATAAACCAAATACATCGTTGAAAAGGTCTTGACCCGGAGAATAAAGTTATATCAGTCTGAAGATTGCAAATGGCTCGCGCTCTGAAATATTGACCTCTGAACCTTGACCTCAGTGCATATTATAAGGCTTGTCATTGAGCAACAGAAGGGGCTACAGACACAGGACCAACTGTTATAATGAGCTCTTGACTTGAACTATGTAACTATACCCATAGAGGTATAGTCACCATGTGGGGGCGCCGTAAAATATGGTAAAAATTAATTTTCATCCATTTAACAATTAGATATTTAATATCTGATCACACAGATGTTTCCCATCCCCTTAACCCACCAACAGACTCTATTTTCAAAAAAAAAAAAAAAAAACCCTACAATCCCCTAGAACCGCGCCATGCAACTTGATACAAATCAGCGCCATACTTGTCGTCCTCCTGGTTTGCAAACGAGGATTGCAGTTAGGCTTGTGAAAAGATGTATCTGCAGAATCATAGGGTAGCCAAAAAATAAATTACACTGGATTTAGCTGTTTTATGTGAAAAACATACAAATGTTGCTTTCTTAAGGATATTTGTTGTAGAAACGTGTTTTGAGGTTGTGTTCAATGTCAGCGGGAGTTATGTAATGCTTTGAAGTGTATCTATGAGCTTTAGACCTAACCTACATGCAAATATTTTTATTAAAGTTAATGTTGAATTCGGCCCCCCCGTGGCTTTACTAAACTGCGTGTGTGCTTAGAAATGTTGGCATTTGCAGCTAGCAGTAGCTACATAATAAGCTAAGGCATTTTAAGGATTAAGGTGCTATGTACATGTAAGCACACTTGAGGTCGCTGTAGTCTCTGGGCAATGATATAAAGAAATTAACAGATCATGCAAAACATTAATAATCAATGAAATCAGTACATTGCGTATGCATGTTACATATCTCTTTGATATATCTTAGGCATAATCAATCTATCTATCTATCTATCTATCTATCTATCTATCTATCTATCTATCTATCTATCAGCCTTCAGTTGATTTCCAGGGTAATTCCTTGGTAAATCCCATGACGTCACTGGAGACTCATTAAAATGCCGTGTAGATTCAAAAGAAAAACAAAGCAACTCAATACAGAAATGATGTAAGTAGCCTAATAAAAGAAAAAAAAATCGTTCAAGTTTACAAGATTACATACCCAATTTAGGACTAATCCGATCGATAATGTGTTTGCAACAATGGTAGTTGGTAATGCAAAATTGGCTGCATGAGAATGTAACTCGTAGGATCCCAGGGCGTCCAATACTGCTGCAGAAGGTTTAGCATAAGAGTCAATGACCTTCCCAACCAGAATCCCTTATTTGGGCAGGGATGTCCCGCACAAAGTAAATCCCAGGGCGTCCAATACTGCCGCAAAAGGTCTAACATGAGAGTCAATGAAGACCCAGAGCGTCAGTGCTCTGACACCGAGGGGTACCTTAGGCCTCAGTGTTCTCACTTCCTGACTTGCAAAAACGTCAACATATGATACTGTGGGAATGAGAATGGGTTGGAATACAGCACTGAAACAGGAAATTATAATGGATATATAATATACTGTATATGTGAAGAATGTAATGAAGAGGACAGCAAGCAGATTCCAGGTGCCACTGGAACAGGATAGAACCTGAGCTATGTCCATTGATTTTATACAGTTTCATGGTTTCATCTGCATTATTTCATCTGCAACATGAAAAATGTCTCTGTGTGTATTGTGTGGATATTGGTATTATATTTCAAGATTCAAGATTCAAGAGATTTATTTGTCACGTACATAATTGTACGTGTGCAACAGCAGTGAAATGAAATTGCAACAACTCCGCAGCCATGACACATCCTGTGTGGACAAGGTGTGAGACAGAGAATGGGAGACTGGTCCTCCTCACTAGCTTCAGTTGTCCATGATGCTAGCGGTGTCGGCGCTACCACAGCTGACCTTGAAGTGTGCATAGAAGATGTTTAAATCTTCCACCAGTGAAGAGTCCATGTCAGCCCAGGTCTACGTTTTTATTGGGATGTCTTCTGAGGTCAGTATTACATGGTAAGGTTAAGGTTAGGGTTAGTGTAGTATATGCATGTGTGTGTGTGTGTGTGTGTGTGTGTATGTATGTCCTTGCATGTACATTTGTTTGTTGTTGTATTGTGCAGACTCGGTGTGTGTATACGCGTCATATGCTGCCAACTCTCTGACATCGGTGTGGCGTTGGACGTGACGGCCGGCTGTTTGGTTACACCCACGCTGCCGTCTCTTCCTGGCAGCCTCTGACACCTTCAAGTTCTCCTCACAAGCCTCTGGCCTCGTCTCCGGCTGACAGAGCCGAGCCCAGGAAGAGCCTCCTGAATTCTGCCCTTCACGCTCAGCTAGTTACCAGCTGACATTTCGGTGGTAAAGAAGCAATTCAGGAGCATTGATTTGAGGGAAAGGGTTGGCGGCTGGGAAAAGAGGAAAATCGATGGGCACTATAGAGCCGGGGGCAGGTACACAGGTAGACTACAGCTCCTTGACAACAAAAGGCCAATGTAGGAAAAGAGAGCTCACTGACTCCCAATAAGCTGAAAATCATACGCTGCGGGCTGTGACCAGCAACCAGAGAGCACACTGAGAGTAAATTGTCTGTGTGCTTATTTCTGTGGGGTTTCTGCACTGTGGGTAATAGTCAGGTATACGCTCTCTCTTTCTGACACACACACTCACATACGCACATGCACACAGGCACATCACAGACAAGATAAGAAGACAAACGTCTTCACTGTGGGCATTTCCTTTAATGATCACTGTTTAATTTGTCTAAGTTACAAAGCAGTCTGCAGCATTTAAGAGAACGAGAGAATATTCTGGTTTGGGTTTTAAAATGTGAACATCGACTTTAGCAATACTCAGGTTATTAGCTGACAAATGAGCTGTGACTCAGTGCTGTTTCTCAAACTGATTTCCTGATTTAAACTGAATTATGGGGATTATTTCAGGCTCTCGGTAACTTTCTCCCAGAAAGTGAAAACCCTCCATTCCTCCCCTGCCTGTGGACCTTTCAAGGCTCATACTAATGCTGATATTTGTGGACTGAAGCTGCACATCTTGTGTTTTGTGCCAATATTTGATCTTTAAAGGTGCACTTCACTCAAAAACTACATACATTTTCATTTACTCACCGAGTTGTGTTGAGCATCCAACAAAAAAGTTTTTAATCTCATAAATCATGGAGAGCAAAAGTTCAAAAAACGAGCCATTCTGTTGGAAGAATTGATCAGCAACCTTGACCATTTCTGAAATTCTGAAACACACATTTTCATACCCATTTTGTTGCTGTTTACTCAAGTTGCCGATCAACTCCATTCTAACAGAAATGGTTGCAGTTTTTGAAACCTTCAATCTCCATGAGGAATGCATTCAAAAGATTTTTCACCAGACATTCAAGACAACTCAGGGTGATCACATGATGCAAAATACAGTTTTTGGGTGAAGTATTCCTTTATCGGACCAATTTCATGCCACGTTTGCAAAAATTTGCAATTATTTCTCCAGAATGTCATTCTTGGCAGGGTGAACTACTGTTCCCACTAATAATACTGCTTCTACAACTAATAATAATCATAATAATATATTCCTACATGGTTGCCACATAGCAGACAACTCT
>OMKZ01026605.1:0-30132 GCA_900302535.1 Neoniphon sammara
ATGTTTTCACCAATCAAGTGTATGTGCTTGATTTTACATACAAAACTACACTTGATTGTGAGTAACGTGGATTGTGAACGGAGGAGGGCAGCAACACGCTAAAGCGTAGCCTGCTCACAAGAAGAAGAAGAAGAAATTGTGCTCCGGTGCTGCTATGTGTTGCAGCAACGTACAAAGATCGTCTATTCTCCATCTTTCGTCTCCATCGGAGACGAAAAGGGTGCTGCCCCGAAGGCAGCGTCACATATTTTGGCACACTCGGCGTCAGAAGTGGAGTAATTCAGATTGTCAGTCAACACTGATTCCTTTAAAGCTGTTACTGTTTATGTATGTATCTATCTGATTGAATAATCGTTTACACCATTTAGCTAACATGGGCACATTCATAGGCTTTCTACAGTAGCTAGCCATGATCTATTTCATTTTAGCGAAGCTATTCAGCACATTTAATTAACGTTAGCTAACGTTAGGTCCGCGTTAGCTTAGATTATGAAATGTCATGACCAGCATATTACTCTGCGGCTGAGCTTATTTTATCTTATAGAACGTTTATGATGAAGGTAACGTATTCGTTGAGTTTATGTAACGTAAGCCAGCTCAGCATTAGACACGTCTTAGCCAACGTAACAGTTAGCACTGTGGTTACCAGTTGTCTTAGCAGGAAACGAGTTGACATGAAAAGTAATGTTCTTCTTTCCCACAGCTTATACACTGAGGTGGTTGAATTGTACAGTTAACCTACCGGCAGTCCTTGCGATGCCAGGGAAATGTCTGGACGATTGTGCTCCAGCATCCTGTACAGATCCTCCAACTGCATTCTGACACTTTCCTCTACTGTCTCGTCCCAGGTTCTTCTCCTGATTTACCTTTTAACTGATTTCAGTTAACATGCTCTTTATTTAGTGTATTATTTACTCGTCAGTCCTCATCTAATTTTCTTATTTATGTTAACTCTCTCTGTTCAAGCAGTATGCCCACCCTGCAGCATTTCCCTTGCCTCAACGAAAACCAACCCAGTATTCTCAGTTCTCAACTTGGGGTAACTCCAGATGGGACCAGTGGTGTTTCAGTGGCGATGAGTCAGGATCTGAGTCTCCAGGTGGGCGTAACCTCTCAACACGTCAGGATCTGGATTTCCAGCTCAGCCGGGTCCAGATCAACAGCATCCTGCGGGCTAATGAGCAGGTAATGAATGGGATTCCCTCCTAGGGATGGGGGAAGAACCTTGAACTTGAGCTTATCTGAATAAATGTGTTGGTGTTTAAACAGAGACAAGTTTATGATGTTTTGATTCATTGTTTACAATTAGAACTGTTCTACAGTCACTGTTAACCCAGTACATCTATGGGTTGTGGCATGAATCAAAAACTGGGTAGGAAAATAGGTCTTTGTAGGCAAGTGTAGCATATCCTGTGATGTCTGCTGCACAATAAGCATTTCATGTGTTTGTATCTTAGACTGTGAGTGTGCCTGAGTTTGATGGCAGGGGACTCAATGCTGTGAGAAAGTTTGAGAGCAACCAGCTAGCTGCTAATGCTCCTAATGAGGACCGTCGAAGTGCAGCCACCTGCCTTCAGGTATGCATTTTTTCCCATATTTGCATACATCTCCCTATTTTTCAGTATAACTTCCACTGCATATGTGGCTTTCCATTCAAATTTGTCTCCCTTCCGCAGACAAAGGGCATGCTCTTTGGAGTGTTTGATGGCCATGGGGGTTGGGCTTGTGCCCAGGCAGTTAGCGAGCGTCTCCTGTACTACATAGCAGTTGCCATGATGCCCCAACACAGCCTGGAGGACCTGGAGAGGTGTATGGAGCATGACAGACCTGTTCCTCCCATCTTACAGTGGTACAAACACCATGCGGACTTTAACTACCGTGACTCTGCCTCACTCTACATAGACCAACTCAGAGTCTTCTGGCAAGAATTGTTGGACAGTGAGGAACATGGTGAAGGCATGAGGTTTGTGCTCGTGCAATCTAGATGTGTGTATTACTGCAACTACTGCTATTTGATCTAGCAATCTGTGAAAAGTAGTAGCTATGCATATTGAGAGAAATTAAAAGTTGTGCTGTTGATATTTCTATTACAAACCTCAATAATTTCCCTCTCCCCTTAGTCCTCCAGATGCTATGGACTATGCGTTTAAGCGACTCGACACTGACATCTCCTTAGAGGCTCAGGTCCCTCTCTCCAGTGACCTGATGAAAAGCACAGCCATACAGGTAATAGTGCACAGTCTGCATTGCTGCTTCATTTTCTCCAGATAAGTTTACTCAAGATCACAGTGTTGATACACACGCATCATAATCTGTCCAGGTTGCCTTTGCCGGCTGCACAGCCTGTGTTGCCCATGTGGACACAGAGGGGATCCATGTGGCGAATGCTGGTGATTGCCGAGCAGTGCTGGGAGTGCAGGAGGAGGATGGGTCATGGAGTGCTCTGCCCCTCTCATGGGACCACAACTCCCAGAACGAGGCTGAGCTGAAGCGGCTCAGGGCCCAGCACCCACCCTCAGAGCGGGACACAGTGGTCACAGACGACAGGCTCCTGGGGGTGAGAGTTTGCCATGCTTTAACACTAACAGCCACTGTTAGATTAAAGTGACTAATGAATTCAGAAAATAAGCCAGTAATTGGTCCTATACTTTTGTTGTGCTGTTAGGTTCTGATGCCCCTGCGTGCCTTTGGTGACGTGAGATTCAAGTGGAGTCGTGAGTTGCAGCAGAGCATTCTAGCGGGCCTGGACTCTGGAGTAGACCTGGACTCTCTCAACCTTTACCAATACACTCCACCAAACTACCTAACTCCACCCTACCTGGATGTGACACCTGAGCTAACCTATCACAAGCTGAGACCTCAGGACCGCTTTCTCATCCTAGGCTCTGATGGGCTGTGGGATGAACTCGGGAGCGAGGAGGCTGTACGACTTGTTGGGGAACACCTGAGTGGGATTCACCTGCAGGTTTGTGTGTAGAATGGAAGAGCTGTGTATTGTGTTTTGATTGACAGCACTCAAGTTTTACAGAAATCTGACTTGACTACTGTTTCCTTAGGTCTCTCTTTTTTTAAATCAAATCAAATCACATTTATTGGTCACTTTACTGTATACAAAAGTGTAAACGAGAGTGTAAATGTGAGTTAAAACTAGGGCTATACCAGAAAACTAGGGCTATATAAACTAGGGCTGTCAAATTAACGCATTAATTTAGATTAACTATAAAATAATAACTACACAGAGACATAACAAACACATGTGCATGTGCAGAGACATGGTGGCACAGTCACACAACAGACATGCATAATAGAGACTACAATGAGCTGAATGGCTGAAGGAATTCCATCTATGCCTCTCATATGGGGTTGGAGGGGGGGTTACCTACAGTGACAGGAAGCCCATTTGGCTCAGGGATCAGGTTACACACACGTCACTGCATGCTCTGCTCTTCTCTACTCTACAGACACAAGCCTCGTTGGCGCAGTAGGCAGCGCGTCAGTCTCATAATCTGAAGGTCGTGAGTTCGAGCCTCACACGGGGCAGTGTGCTTTTTGCATTTCAAGTAAACATACCCTTACACAAATACAAATTTAAACTGAGAAGGCCTACATTACCATACACTTGCCAGTACTCTCCCATAAGGGCAAAAGGTAGCAACCGAGACTCAAGAAATATAGTTTTAAACTATGAAACACCAAATGATTAAATGAAGCATGACTTCCTAAATTAACTCATTTTCCATGTCATAATATATACCTATTTTCCAATATATGTAATAAAACAAACAAGCACAAACAAAAAAAATTGTTAATTCTTGTATTTTTACATCAGAATCTAGTTCATTCAATTGAAATATTTTCATTTGGGGGCTTTTCCAAACAAATATTGATATGTGTGATTGTGGGAAGTTGATCGGAATACCAGTCCACAGCCAGGCCATTAATCTTAGTTGTGGGCTGGTAAGATAAAGAAAAACAGAACACAAGAAAATATCAAATCAGACAATGCTTGCTCCTCCCTGAATTTCTACCTGGCCTGGTCGAAATGGCTAACACCTGGTGGAGCATGAGGCCTTCATGCGTTCGTGTAAATGAGAGCATCATCCTCAACCAGAAAAAGGACCTCAGAGGGAACAAAGATTAGTGACAACAAAACTTGAAACCAGAAAATATTCAAACCAAATTAACATAAATCAAATGTATTAACCAACTAAACTGGATACAAAATTCAGCAGATCAACACATAACACAAATAGAGTAATTCCACATTAAATAAACAAACAAAGCAAAACTTTCACCTAATAGTGAGGGAGTGAGGGCTGCTTCCTCACAGTGACTGTTTGCATTGAATTTGATTAACATATATAATTAATTCGTGTAAAATTTAGAGTTGATTGACAGCCCTCATGTAGACATAAACAATGCATCTATAATCTGAGAAATGTAACAATAAGATAATCCAGTATATACATCTGATCTGGTCTAAATAAGTCTAAACACAATCTGATCTAGTATAAACATTCTATCATTGTAAACAAGACTACAAAGTTGAGTAGGAGCTCATGGCACGACAGCCATACTTGGCACCATCTTGAACGGATTTTCAATAAAACTTAAGTGCCAGTCATGCAGTGTTTTTTTAGATATGCCATTTGACATTTCTAACAGACTTTCCTTTGTCCCTCCTTTTTCATTCAGGCTCCAGTTTCTCCGTCTGAGAGGCAGCTAAACTTGGGTCAGATGCACGAGCTTTTGCTGAAACGCCGAGCCCGTGCCACTCCTGCCCTGGACGCCAATGCTGCCACACACCTCATCAGACATGCCCTGGGCACAGGGGATTATGGGGAACTGTGCCAGGAGAGACTGGCCTCCATGCTTGCACTACCAGAGGACTTGGCTCGCATGTACAGGGATGATATCACAGCTACTGTGGTGTATCTGAACTCAGACCTGGCAAAACCACAACACAGCTAAGATGTAGAGTTTTTCAAAATACTATATATCGACATAAAGAGATATATAAATATAAATTGTCTTCAGCCCAGTTCCGATTAGAGCAACATTTCCTCCTGCTGTTTTCCCTGGATATATTTTTGTCCAAAGTGTTTTTACAAAGAATTTTATAGATATAAGTATATGTTAAGTGATGTTTACTGTACAGGTGGATAATTTTCACAGCTCACTTTACACAGGTTACATTTTTAGGTTGTTGTGACACTCATTAAATTACTCCTGTTGAGGCCGTTGTTTCAGTGCAGATCCCATAGCAGTGTTTTTTTCTGGGGGCAGAGCAACTTAAATATTGTCGCACATATTAAAGGATAAATTTACTTTCTACTATGTATTTTTGTTGTATATTTTTATGTGCAGGTTCAGGAGTTTGTGGTAGACAATCCATTGGTGAGCTAATCTTTTCCGTTTACTTATGTAAAAGCTTTGAAGTATACTTTTAGTTATGTGTAAATGCACTATATTCGATGTGATTGTAAGACACATTTAAGGCACTCCACCGAAAGAAAAAGGGTGATTTCAAGTTGAGAATGCTTCATAATAAAGAATTGAGAAATTACTTTTTTCTTGTGTTTTGTGATGCATGGAAATGCCTTCATATAACTTCTTTAAACACTTTATGTTGGTCACTTTTTAAGGAACAGCTAGTTTGCAAAGGTGACATTCTTGTTAACTTGCATCAGCTAAATGAGAATTTGATGATCTGTACTCACAAATTGTGTGGGAGACATTTCTCAACACAGACTGGCACCTACAGGGTCGTGGGAGCCGGTCTGACCATCAAATATTTTGTAAACACCTGCATGTTATCTTCAGTGAGAAAAAGTTCAACCCTGGCAGCAAGATTAGATTATTCAGACTTGGAAATAGACTCTAAAAAGTAAAAAGTATATCTTTTACAAAATATTTGGTGATTTTGTTTCTCTGGACTTTTTCACTTGTGAGTTAAAAATGTCAGTCAGATGCAATTCTTGAAAAGTGAGAGTGTTAGACTAACGTGGGACAATGTATCTGCTTAGTAAACACATACCAGCATATGTCTGTTACTGCCTGAGGTCACCTTTAGCTTCTTTGTTCCCTCCTTTGCCTCATGGTGATAAAATCAAACAATCCAGGAGTCAGTTAGCATCAACAGGAATTAAATAGAGCAGAGTCAACACTGCATTCACATTTAGCCACAGGCAGTTAAGGAAGCAAAATAATTTGAGCAATGATTGAGGATGAAAGAAGAGGAATTCACTCCTACTGTTGTAACTAGTGCAGTGTTTCCCTTACGTTCATTTATTAGTTGCGGCCCGCTGGGAATGAAACATCGCCCACCAGAAATTGATTTTTCTATTTTTTGGAGTTGCGTATCATACTCTCAACTACGAGTTAAATTTACGACTCACGGTGGGAAATCGGAGCTGACGAGAAGAAGAAGAGCCTTGATGCAGCAGCGATAAGGAAAGAGGAAACGTTCATATTAAACATTAAAAGACTAATTTGCCCGACCCCCCACCCCGCGCGCAACTCTCACTGTCATTCTGTGGGAAACACTGTAGTGAGGTGTGAAAGTCTGTTTGGTGATGGTGAGAAAGCCTGGGCTGAAGAAGACTGAGCTGTTGGGTTTGAGAGGCTTGTTTCTAACACTGTGAAGGAGCTGATGGGGAACTGCAGGGCTGTGAGGCTCACCTTAATGTTGTGCCGAGTCCAGGTGAGTGTGTAAAACTGCAGTCATACAACCTGTTTCCTTTACTTTCATTTTGTTTTCTCCCAGGCAAATGAGAATTAATCATCTGTCTTTAATGTTTTCCCACGACCTTGCCAATTACAGCTACATCACAATATGTTTTATATAAGGTACCATATATAGTATGGTGTAAATGTCCAAATATTATCTATTCATCAGCCATTCTTAAACTAATTTCTATTAGATCTCATCACTGTCTGTAGTGCAATTGTGAGATTCTTCAAAAACAATCTGAACAGTAATACTCATTAAACAATTTTGTACTCACATTCTTGATGTGATGATTTTTTAGTCACAATATCTGATGATGTGGATGACTAATGTTTGTTCCATAGTGTTTGGCAGCTCTACTTGTAGCAGCGATCCCATCATGCTGCTGGGCCAACAGAGCCAACTGCTCCAAGAGTGAAGTCCCAGGAAGTAGAAATCCGATGGTAAAACTGTTTTGACAAATATTTCTCATTTAACCATGCGTTTGCTTTATCATTTTGAAGTAAAGTTCTTACATCGTTTCTTGCACAATCATTTAAACAGAGCAGCTGTGATATGGGTATCCAACAACTTCCCACCATAGAGTTTGGTCACTTCTCCAACCGCTTCAATCGAATGAAGAGGGACTGGGTTATTCCACCTGTCAACTTACCAGAAAATGAGAGGGGTCCATTTCCCAAAGTTGTGGTACAGGTAGGTAACTCTTCTGTGTTGCTGTCAGTAACATGCAAGACTGTAGTAACACTAAAACATGCTTTAAATGTATTTGTACTGGCACTGACATGAGTCAACCTTTTTTGAATATGAATACCTTTGTTGTGTCATTATTTTTTCTTTAGATTAAGTCAAACAATGACAACAAGGTGGCAGTAACCTACAAGATCACTGGACCAGGGGCTGATGAGCCCCCCGAAGGCCTGTTCACTGTAGATAGACGTTCTGGGATGATGTATGTGACCCAATCACTGGACAGGGAGAAAAAGGACAAATATACTGTGAGCTGAAACACAGCATGATCAGTCTCTTTCTAATTAACTGCATAACCATATCCTTATCTATGTCCACCTTCATTTTTAAAGTGATATATGTATACAGTATATTTTTTGTGTTGGGTGTTCCAGATGTGGGCCCATGCACTGACTGAGGGTGGTAAGGCCGAGGAGCCCATGAAGCTCATTATTAACATCATCGACCAAAATGACAACCGTCCAGAATTCACTCACAATGTCTTCAGTGGCAGAGTGAGCGAAAATGCTGCCATCGGTGAGATGGAGGATTCAACTTGAGTCCTGCACCCTTGAAATAATCTGGAGTATAACTTTCAACTCAAAATAGTCCCCATTGTAACTCCTTTCGGTTCAACTCCCTAGACCAGTCCTTCATGAGGGTAACAGCACTGGATCAGGACGACCCAAAGACAGAGAATGGTATAGTTAGGTATCGGATTCTGTCTCAGGTGCCAGCAGGACCCAAGATGGACATGTTTGCCATAAACCCAGTGAGTGGAGTTATCAGTGTGGCAGCAGATGGACTGGACAGAGAGGTAAAGTAGGCTTGAGGTGAAACTGCTCTGTTCTTCCCAAGATTTCTTTACCTTCACTTTGCCATACACCTTTATTCAAACTGACTTTCCCTCTTAGACTTATCCAGAGTACAAGTTGATCATTGAGGCTGCTGATATGATGGGGGAGGGGCTAAAAGGTTCCTGCACTGCTGTCATCACCGTAACTGACAGCAACGATCACGCGCCGCAATTCACTGTCACATCTGTGAGTAAATCAGTTAAAATGTTGGTACATTTCAGAATAATCAAAGATAAGTTGAATTTACTTACCTTGACAATGTGATGGGTATCTTTGTCTTGCTGTCTGGCAGGTATCTAGGTCAGTCCCTGAGAATGAGGTCGGAGTGGAGGTGGTTAGGTTAAAGATCACTGACCAGGATGAGCTTGGGTCTCCCAACGCCAACGCCAAATACTCCATAATCAAAGGCAATGAGGGTGGACACTTCAACATCAGCACAGGCCCCAGCAAAATGGAGGGAATCCTCACTACAGCCAAGGTTGGGACACACCAATCCATCTTCATCAGCGATTCTTTGTTGTTTCACTCTACATGCTGAATCCCTTCCCGCCACATACTCTCTGCTCTGCGTTCCTTCCAAGGAGCTGGATTTCGAGAGCATTCCTGTCTTGACTCTGCTGGTGGTGGTGGAGAATGAGGTCGCGTTTTCCAGGCCTGTGTCAACCTCCACAGCGACGGTCACCGTGAGGGTGGAGGACAGGAACGAGTCCCCCGTTTTCAGCCCAGCCGTGATGCATGTGAGCAGGCCAGAGGACTCCGCTGTAGGGAGCGCTGTGGCTCACTTCACAGCCACGGACCCCGACACAGCCAGGAAACAGAGCATTAGGTAATACATGTGCATACACATGCGCACACTAACTGTTTCTGTTTTGAATTATAATCGGCTTTCTCTATCTCTCCATTTCTCTTTATCAGATACCAACTCCGTGATGACACTGCCAAGTGGCTGACTATTAATAAAGACACTGGACAGATCACAGTCAAAAGCAGCATGGACAGAGAATCAACCTTTGTCAAAAATGACATATACACCGTCCTAATTTTAGCTTATGACAATGGTAAAATTTATTGTATTGGACTAGTCCTGCACAGCCCTCCTTGCCATTTGCTAATTTTTCATTCCCGGGCTGAACACTAATCTTATTTCCCTACCTTTTTCCCCTCTCCTCACTTCCAGATACAGTCCCAGCTACAGGCACAGGGACCCTGATGGTGACTCTGTTGGATGTGAATGACAACGCTCCTCTGATAAAGCAGAGGAGAGCCAGCCTATGCAACAGGGACCCCTCTCCTGCCCTGCTGGATATCGTGGACATGGACGGACCTGGCAACACCGGGCCGTTTACTGTGGAGCTTCAGGCAGAGCACCGGATCAACTGGACCGTTAGCACCAATGCCACAAGTAAGAAAAACTCACTACACCGTCTGCAAGGCCCGTGGCATAATGTGCAACATACATACATGACTCACATGATGAATGCTGACCCCAAAAATACTATTTTTGATGACATGGATGCCCTGTCTCCTCCTTCAGGCAATGTGGTAGCCCTGGCCCCTAAAAGGTTGTTGCCAACTGGAGACTATGATGTATTGATGCGTATCTACGATGCTAGCATGCTCTATCAGGACAGCACACTCGTGGTAGAGGTGTGTGAGTGTCAAGGGGCCGTCTCCACCTGCTTCATCTCATATCCAGCGCCTCGGACACACATTCCCCCTCTTGCAACTGGAGTTCTGGGAGCCATTTTTGGAATTCTGTGTATGTAACATGTTATTTGTCCCCAGTTTGTTTTACATCTGGCCTGGTTTACTATTTCTGTTTTTCACTCATCCAGTTTTCTGTTGACCACAGTGCTGCTCCTGCTGCTGCTGCTGTTCCTGAGAAGGAGGAGCTCCAAGAAGGAGGCCCCTCTGCTTGACGATGTAGTTCGAGACAACATCTTCTACTACGACGAGGAGGGAGGAGGTGAAGAGGACCAGGTAGGAGCAGGAGGGGGAAGAGAGGAGGAGAAGTAAAGCACTGTTTGGATGGGATTAGTTTTCAGGGCCATGGCTGAAATGCAGGAGTTTATCAGAGGCCATCTGTAGTGGCAATGATCAGTTTACATGGATTAAGATAAACCTCTAGTCTGCTTAAAATATACAAAGATTTGGGTGGCTAGGCTGCTTCACACACTTGTCACATTGAGTTATATCCATTTGCCCTGAGCTCACATTAACAGATATAATTTTTACTGGGCAAACAGCCTTTGGTAAGATAGGCTGGATTTGTTGCAGGCATGCACAGTAAGTCAGTCACACAGCACACATGCTGTGGTAATGATCACATTACCCTACCTCCTCCTGTTAAACTAATCCCATCTAAGCAGACCTAACATTAGGATCAAGTTTGCGGTGAGGCTTCTCTATATTTTGATGTCAGAATTGTTTCAGAGGGCTATTAGCATGCGGATTGAAAGTCTGTTTCCTCACTTATGCAGGAGTATGACCTGAGCCAGCTCCACAGAGGACTGGACAGTCGTCCCAAAGTCTTTTGTACTGATGTGTTTCCAATTGCGCAGACCCTCCCCAAGTACCGCCTCCGACCCCAAGGGACTGAAGAGATTGGCAACTTTATTGAGGATGTGAGTGATGTTAAATTTCACATATTAGGCCAATTCCTCTAAAGATCAACAGTATGTATCAGTAAAATAATTTTAATAGCTCTGCAATATGTATGCGTGTCACCGATTTTTCACCTATTTGACCCCTCTAGAACCTGCATGTTGCAGACAGCGACCCCACAGCTCCTCCCTACGACTGCCTCCTGGTGTTTGACTATGAAGGTGTCGGCTCAGACGCGGGTTCGCTCAGCTCCCTCAACTCCTCCAGCTCAGACGAGCAGCAGGACTACCGGAGCCTGGCCCGATGGGGGCCGCGCTTCAGCCGGCTGGCTGACATGTACATGGCGGGGGCAGAGGAGGATGATGACACAGAAACACTCCCAGGGAAAACTGAGTGGGTCTGAATGGGTCTCCAGCTCCGTGTCCATCTGCTCAAGGGCCTCAGACTGCTGATGCTGCCTCTTATGGCTTTTTCTGACCGCAGTGATGTTCTGGGATCAAAGCTGCTCCTCCTGCTCTCTCCTTGCGTCATTCACAGCTTCCCTTGCCAAGTTATTGCCCTGCTAGAAGCCACGGGTGAATGATGATAAATACAGACTAAATAATATTGAAGAGAACACTGACCTTGAGTTAAATGAATACCAAATCTTTTATAAATTATTTATGGCCATGGTTATTATTTCCATGGCATCATATTATTATTCAGGTTTCGTTTTTACTTCTTAAATGCCAAAACCTCATTACATGAATACAACTACACATCAATCAGTCAGTAATAGTGAGCAGTAGTTTAGATCAAAGGGATTATTGGGGTGGGGTTATATAGATGAAGTGTGCTTTTGGGAACAGGGACAAAGTAAAGGATTTCATTATCTTGATGAAAATGTTTGGCATATATCTACTACACTTCTTTAACAGTGCACTATCCATGCATTTGTGGTTATATTGCTTATGCAAATGAGGGAGTTCGGATCACCTCGTGTTTTGGTCAATCCAAATTCCAAGGAACATTGATTGGACTCATCCGTAATACATTGTTTTGCACTGACACACCATCAGCTGATTTTTGGATGTTGCAATATTAGATGGCTGGATGGGTTTGCTCTCCAAGTGCACTTCCAAGAAAATGAGTCAGTTTCTTCACCCAAAATGAAATCTTCAGGTCTGAGAATTATTTGACATTTGGAAGGCTTGGGGCTGTGAAACGCTTGCAGCTTTCTATAACCAGATTCACAATGAACCTGACAAACTTGTCAAGCAACATGAACCCAGCTGCCAGAAATCTGGATGTGATTTTTGATGCTAAATTTATCTTCGACCAAGTTACAAAAATGGTGCAGTCTTGTTTCCTAGAGCTGAAAACCAGTCTTAAAATTTTGCCATTTTTCAAATTTTCTAATGTGGAATAAGTGATTCAAGCCTTTATTTTTTCATGTTTAGAAGACTGTAACACTCATATGGCAAAACCAACCCCTTACTTACGTACAAAATATGGCAGCTAGGTTTTTAACGGGTACTACCATGTATATCATCATATCACTGCCATTCTGGCATCTCTTTAAAAGTTACCCTTTTAGAATTTATGTTTAGAACTGATTTTAAGATTTCACCCATCACTTTTTGAGCATGGTTAAGTCTTGATTATATCAGAGGCAGTTTAATAACCCATCTGTTGGACTGCTGCCTCATATCCACAGACGGGCTTCTTCTGCCTATTTGCATGCTCAAGACTAATTGTGACTCAGCTTTTGCCATTAGAGCCCCGGGGCTTTAGAACAACCTTCCTGAGAGTTCAAGCTAGCAAACTTGGCATTGTTTTAAATAATTTCTTAAAAACTGTTCACAGACTTGCTTCTGTAGGATGTCTTTACCCTCGTGTTATTTGGTGTTCTTGTTTTGTGGTGCCTTGGTTTTTGTTTGCTTTTTTTCATGATTATGAAATAAAGTTCATTACATAATTAAATCTGCAAGTATGCAAGTAGTTCATGTAAGGTACAGAATGTATAGAGCACCCATAATGTTTAACTACAACCACTGATTTGAGAGAGAGAAAGAGGGGTGGAGGGGGTGGGGGTGGTAAATTCCCAGCCTGTCTGGAAAATGAAACCTGCCCTCCAATACCATGGTAAGTATATTATCTACAGGTTTATATGCTCTTTGGTCACAGCCAATAAACTCCCTATATCACTTCCTCATGGGTGGACTCTGTCAACCACATGAAAGAACAAACTTGAATGAACTTTAACCCTCAGGATCTGGGACACTGAGGACTGAAATGTCAGACTGAGGGGGGAAGTGAGGAAACTTTACTTATAAGTAGTCTCTTTTTTTCAGGTAGCTGAGTTTTTTTCCTGTTGATATGAAGGCCTGTGGCTAAAGGAGCTGAAGCTTTGTACATTTACTGGTAAAGGTAAGTGAGCATGGACTGAGATCAAGTGTGAAATCTGAATCCAAGATGTGTGTGTGTGTGCCAGTGTGTGTGTTAGAGTTTGCCTTGGTGTGTGTGTGTGTGTGTGTGTGTGTGTGTGTGTGTTTAGGGCACTTAATCTCTTTTGTTTTCATACCGGTTAAATGGCAATGATAATTTTTGTCCACAACAGATGACACAGAACATGTTCCAGGAGGGTCTGTACCAGGTGTATTTTAGGGAAACACCTTCTACCCGCCCACTGGCTGTGGCGACCAATCAGGAGGAGCTGAAAGATGTCAGGATTCATCGCTGGTTTGGGACAGTTGTTAATACTCGACTTTTAGTCACTGGGGTGAGATCCTGTGTCCTTGTGCCTGTCCGAACAATAAACATACTAAGGAACAGCTCACCCAAAATACAAGAAAATTATATTTTCTGCTCCAAGTTTCCAGGCTGACGCAATCTTCCCCATCCGCCGACAACCAAGTAAAAGTTGGCTGGATGGGTATTCATTTGTGGAGCTGATACTGTTAAAAATGTACATATGAAAAACTCAACAGCAACAACTCTTTTCAAAAACAACATCAATGCCCAGCATAATCCACAACCTTCAGAGGCAAAGAGTTTTGTTGGGAGATGTTTCTTGCTCTGTCCCCAACAATTATAAATTAGAGGCTCATAGATACAGTTTGCAGGTGTTCTTCGGCTATCCATGTCCATGTTTTGGGAAGGAGCTGTTGCTGCTGAGTTCTTCACATGTAAATTTTTCACAGTTTGAACCCCAGAAAGCAAAACCCATCCAGGGCTGAAGGAGACAGAAGATAACGCCAGACTGGAAACCTCACCAAATCACACAGAAAATGAAGACTGGATGACTGATTTCACTAGGAATAACTTTTTGGGTCAACTATTAACTTATTTTTGATCTGTTGTACTTCACTCCATCCATAACTTGTCAGGTGGTGCAGGTCTTCAGTGCCTTAGTGTGCATACTAACCACAGTCACCCATGCATGTGTGAGCTACAACTGCTCCGTCTCCAATGTAACACTCGTCTGGTCAAGCCTATTTGTGAGTCCACATTCTCATGATATATATTTGCAGATGTTTTCAACCAACATGTCCAGCTGAAATTTAAATACACTTAGTGCAGATCATTGAGACAGAGGTCTTTCCTGTTTGTGACTTTGCAGTATGTGCCCACTGGGTGCATGGCAATGGATGTCCAGAGGAAACCTAATAAAATCAAGGTAAATTCTGTATGTGATTTTTTTTCTTGTTTGATTTTTGCTTATGTCACATGTGGCCTTTTTTAGTTTTGCGTTCGCTGTGAGCAGGTCACCACACTGATGGGTCTGAACCTGTTCAGTCTGCTGTTTGGATTCAGCGCCTTGCTGGCCTACAGCCTCAGCTCAGCACAACCAGTCACACTCGACACAAACCAACAGGTAATGACATGAGATTGAAGATTTTATTCTTCATTTAGAATATGGCTGGTCTGATTGAGCCTATGTGTCAAATATCCTCTGATTTTTAATTATTAAGAAAAGCTTGTTTCAACCTTTAGCTGTTTAGATGTGTGGAATGAATTGCAACTGGCTTTAACAAAATAGTTTTTTGGAGGGCAGCTGCTGTCAAACTACTTTTGGAATTGTATTTGATCTGTGCCACTTCCTCGTAGCTTGCTGGTTCATATGTTGCAAAGGGAAGCTCCATAGCTCTCACTGTACAGTGTCTGCTGGCATCCATCTACATACTTTTCCTGTCATGGAGAGGCCTGCGTCGCTACAGCTCCCTCCACATCCAGAGCTACAGCCAGCTCTCACAGGTCAGTGTCATGTCATACATACGAATACTCAAGCATTTTCATGTTCATTGAGTGAGGAAAGAGTTTGCATGGAGCTGGAAGGATGTATGTATCTTGGAGGTCCCGAGAACAGTGCAGACTATGATTACAAAAATCATGCAAATTGGAAGCCTGTGCAATGGGATCACGCCAAATTCAGAGGAACACTGATTGAAATGATCAGCAATACAGTTTTTGCACTGATGCACCATCAGCTGATTTTGGATGTTACAATGTTGACTAAGTGCACTTCCTAGTAAATGAGTCAGTTTCCTCAGAACAAACAATTAGCAACAGTTCAGAGAACAAGAAATTCAGGCTAGACTGTTGTTATTTGTTGGTTTTAATAAGGGTTCGATGTTTCCCTCTTCTTTTTGGCACAGAATCCAGATGACAACACAGATCCTCTATTGGAAGAAGAGCAATTTAGCCTGTGAATCCAAATCACCCATTTGTTTATTTGTCAATTTAGTATTGCATGTGCCCATTTTTTTAATCACCTTGCACTGAGTTTTGTAAATTTATTTACTGTTTTAAACCAGGACCTGTATGTACATATCTATGGACCTTTAGAGAAGTCCTGTATTACACAAAATTTGTGCAATAACAATGCTGATTTAAAATATGGTTTCATTTTAAACTATGGTGAAATATTATCATGCTGTCTGACCAGTGACTCAGTATCAGTTCTCCTTCAGTATTGTCAGAAGCTTTATGTCTCAGGGCCCAGAGATTCGTTTCCCAAACTTAATGAAGAAGTGGATGAGCAAAGGGAAAATCTGAATAAAACAGTCCTCTAGTTAAACAATTAACGGTGTATAACAGACAGAAATTATTCAATAAACCCCATCATGGTAATAATATGAAATCAAATATACTCCTGTAGAAGGTTATCTTCCTCTGATAATTTGACAACAATGATGATAGTAACTTTTGTGACAACCCACATTAAACCTATATCTATATTTATTGACCTAATAATGACATATGTTATTAAAGCTGATACTTGTCGTATTCCATGAAGTCTTAAGTAGCATTAACATTGCTGTATTATCCTCCAAAATCAATTTTTCTCAAATGTTGCTATATGGTCAACACTAGAGGGCAGCATTGCCAATGACATTGTAATAGTTCATACTGTAGTCCAGTTTGATCCAGAGACCAACACTCACACCGCCCTGTCCTGTTTCAAATGTATGAACAGAAAACAAAGTTACTTGAACTGCCTGACATCTGATGTCCTGATATAAAAAAGGTTAAACACTTTATGCAGTAAAGTGGATGTCTACTGCTGCACTGCACTTACAGTAATCTGTACAGTATTTATGTTGTGCTTCACTGAATAAATTGATGGCTGAGCATAATTGAATGATTTACCCTGTTATTGTCAATGACCTTAAAGTAATGCTGAATACATATTCATCTGCACAGTAACCCGCTGCCTTCATTCTTGGACTATCAAACATACACACACACAGGCAGACAGAGACGATGTATACACACACACAAACATGCAAGGTAAAAGTCTGGTATGTTTTTGTATTTACATTATGTTCCTGAGGGATTGCATTAAGAGTATAACACAAAGATGTACAGCAGTCTTACAGAACACAACACACACATACACACAGTTATACGAGTTAAAAAAAAATCACAGAGGAACCAGTTTCTCACGGCATGTCTGGCTAAGAGTTTCCAGCTGTTCCATACTCAGGCCTGCTGCTATGGGAACACACAGAGTACAACTGGTAAAGAGGATTTATTAGTAAATGGCCATAGAAGGGGAATAAAACAGAGAAAGGGGACAAAGTCGGGTGTTTTGTCAGAAACTGATATCTAATCCTTATGGTAGGAATCACAGAGTCATAAAGAATCACTATGTGTGTGAAGCAGCCTATGTGTGTGTCTGTGTGTGTACACTCATGCTAACGCACATTGAGTTCCTGTGCCTTTAATTTAGTTCAAATGCCTGCATTTCTTGTCATTGTGCTTCAGTGATGCCATGTTGCATTCCCATTGCGACACTTAGTATAATCCGAGTTGTAAACATTGCATATCCCAGTTTATGACCAAACAAACCAGATTATGACTTTGTTTGCATGATTATGAAATGGTGACAGGGCCTAAAGAGTTCAAATGAGGAAATGGCCCAAATAGAAAACAACAGCTGGGCAGATTCCTTTGTACAGCTTTCTTATCCTGTGGTTTACTGTGTTTTTGGACTGGAATATTCCTTTAGGCTCCACAGGAAATCCTCTCCCTCCTCTCCTTGGAGGGCACGCTGTAGGAGGAAAGTGACTGAGGCCTCGCTGTGATGACATGAGGGTGAGTGTGTTGGGGAGCGGAAGTGGTGGATACATGTAGGAATTTCCTTTGATATGTCTGGCTGAGGCTGACTCAGCGATAGACACCCCGACCTTTCAGCAGAGTGACCCCGAAGGATCTGATAGCTAAACATTTTACCACTCATTGTACAGACTTCACCTTGTTTGCCTGAAAAAAATGAGGTTTTGGGGGAAAAAAGACATGGGCATCATATTGAGAACATTCAGCAATAATTTATTTTTCATAATCTCAAGAACCACCAAGTCTTCTCATCTGGAAAATTCAGTTTCCAACAACACAGTTTTGAAAAATGTAAAGTTACTATACAAATTCTTAATAGAAAAAAGAATAAATTAACTGTGGAATTCAGTTACTTTTTTTTTTGTCAATTCCACATTTTTTTCTACAACACCTTTAATGTCTGGTTACAGTTGAACAGAACCAATAAAATCAAGTTACATGCTCTATTGTCTGGTAGAGGGGGTGTTCTACTATTAAACTGTCTGTTAAAATAAGCTTCATTTTGCACATCTGGTATTGAATCTATTGATAACAATGAAGAGTAGTCTAGATCCTACATGACAAAGCAGTAACTGGTCATTTTGTAGCACCTGAAAGGGTTGTTACAATGTCAGAACAAAAAAAAAAAAAATACTGGATCATATAAAATGGAACATTGTTAAAACAGTGGTGAATGTTAAAAACCCCACAAAAGCTTACAGTGCCCCTCCATACATACAGGAAAAAGACTGATAAAAGATTTAGTTTGTTTTTCTTGGACTATAAAAACCTCATACGTTTCTATGGAGCACAGAAAGTATGACGTGTTTGGGATTACAGTGGAGGGGTACATCACACTTCATCACATTGGGCTCAGAGGTCAGAGATTACCACAAAGTCAAAATAGGAGGGTTGGAGCAATATCATGTAGCAAAGACATGCTCATGTCAGGGTTTTGAAGGTGGATGCTGGATTTCTTTTGGGGTTTTTTTCTTTGTCACTGGATCCGCAGGTCATGCACTGGATTATGTCAGACAGTAACAGTGGCTCTTTTAGGGGAAATGCTTAGCACACGAACTCTCTGAGTGAGTAAAGCAGGGTCGGGCTTGTATTCAAATGAGGGGTGGTAACAGCTGGATACACTGGAGTAATGGACCGCTATGAGATAGTCTTTTAAAATTTGACCAGGCATGGATGGGGCAGCTTTTGGAGAACCAACCGTGCAGGAAGTGCCTTCTTACTAAATTAGACAGTGGCAGATTGCATTTATCGTCATAACACAAGAACTGGCATCAGTGCATAAAGGAAACACTACACTATGGAAAAGATAGGGTACAGCATGGTACACCGCCTATTCAATAGTAATGGTGTTATTAGAGTAAAAACACATAACCACCTCCCTCTGTCGCTGAGATGTGGAGTGGGCCATAAACGGCGTAAAAATAACTGATCTGAACATTTCAGATTTTGTGCAACAATAACACAACAGTAAACAATAATTCTCAACATTAAGCTTTGTTTGGGTAACATGAATTTGGGGAGTTCTCAGTCTATAACTAAACCGGGTGTGCTTTTTAAACCCTGCTCTGATAATGTGATTGCTGTTAGAGATGTTGAATGTGTGTGACTGTAAAATTGTAAGAAAACAATCCTCACATTTTTACAAAGTTATTCTGAACAGAATTTGCTTTTTTCCTCAGTTCTGGGTATGGCTTCTTTTCTGTCCTGACAGTAGGGTTTAACAGAATTAGCCTCCACCTGAAATCCATCAGAAATCCTCTACCACTAATAAAAGCACTATGATACAACACCCTGTTTGCTTCTGGGGTGAGACAGCTGCTAAATGGGAGGTTCTGTGTGTATGTGTGTGTGTGTGTTTCTGGTAGGGTTTGTTTCAGTTTCCTCTGATGTCATGTCCTATGATTCAACTGAACATCATAAAGTTGTGAGAAGAGAATGAGAACATACGGATTCCTAATCTAGCCCTCAAAGACCTAATGTGTATGTTGTGCTTAAGATCAAACTAAGATTGAATACTTCATAGACAAATGTAAATGCCATAGCTCCACTTGATATCCAGTTGTGGAGAAGTCTGTAAAGTTTATCTTCTAGCTTGCTGCTGCTATTTTATACAATGGCTATAGGCTGAGGGGGTTTGAGGGGATCTGTAGCTTGAAGGAGAGGCTGTTTCAGTGCTGAATCACAGTACAAATTGAGAGCACCAACATATTTGGCACCGATAAACTACTGTTTGTATGTGCCCATAAAATGATGTGGTCTGACTGTCAATGTGTCTGTTCTCACCAGCATTATTGAAGAAGAGAGAGTATAAGTTCAGGGTATCCCAGATACAGGCAGATGCTGCCTGTGTCTGCATTGTCCTGTGTGTTCAGTAGGGATGCTCCTCTTGTACTGCACAGATGGACAGTAGGGCAGGACTGACTGACAGAAACACAGGGATAGACAGAAGGCAAAAACACTGCTACCCTGTTAGAAAGTACTGACAGACACAGCACGGCGAGGGCCAGCGAAGAGCCAAGCAAGAGACACTGGAGAGAGGAAAGATGTTTCACTGTAGAGAGCTAACACTGAACAGCCTGAATGTCAACAAGTGAGAACATATGTCTACAGCGAATCATCTGTCACTTCCAGAGGCAGAGCTGAGGTGGAAGAGGTGGAATCAGGACCTTTTGTTTGCAAAATGAAATGAATTACATGATTGGATGAGACTGCGATAACAGCCTCGTTAAGCCCCTCACCCTGACCCTCCACTCCCTGGCTCCAGTGCTGTTCACTATTCACCACGTGGACAAACAAAATGGTGTAGACAGAGGAATCTCATAAAGACAGGGGACATGACGTAAACGTGAATGATGAAGTCACTGAAGTAAGCATAGATTGTATTTACTGCCAAACCCGATAACAAGTGGTCCAAATTCCCTCTGACGCATCCATCACAGGGCAGAGAACATGGCAAAATGCCTGCTTCAATTCACTCCGTAACTTCCAACCAGTTTGTATACTTCTACAATGCATGTTATTGCTATAGTCCTTGTCAATAGCCCAGACAGTGTCCCAGAAACCATCCTGGTATCGTCACTCTGAGTTCACTCTCGTTCAGTTGACTGACAGTTGCTTATGTGTTGGTGTGTGAGTGAGTAAGTCTGCATGGGCTCCAGCCCAGGGACCCTGGTGTGACCACTCAATCTGGTGGTTGTCTTTGGTTGTGGGATAGACTGAGAGGAGTTGAATTTTGTCATCTCAGTGTCTGTCCATCAGTTAATGCAGACTTTTAAAAAAAAGTCTCCAATGTATCATTTACTCTTTTTACAAATACGCCAGGAGAAATGAACCAAAAGGACAAACAACATCAATGCGACTAATGAAAGCCAACACACACTTATCAGTTGGACCAGGAAATAGGTATAAACTGGTGGCTCAAATCCAGCAGGTATCCTCTGATTCAGTGGCAGTACACTGGTAATATAAGGTCAGGGGTCAGGTAAGATATGAGACAGAGCCTGGGATGGCTGATGTTGATCTTGCTGAATTTGAGTGTGTATGTTACATCTTTTTCTGTGCTCTCCCTCATCATCCCCACCCCCTTTGCCCCATTCCTTGTGCGCTCGGTGTGAGTTTGGAGAGGGCCCTGTAGTACTGGAGGGTAACAGTTCGAGAACCAAGGCTGTGGTTTCCCATCGGCCCTGTAAAACAGTCCCTTATCAGAGCCCAGCGAGTGTGTCCCTGCTCAGCTGAGCTGTGATGGAGGGAGCATGAGGAGAGGTGTGCGACTAGATGGATAGAAGGTGGGGTTACAGAGGAGTGAGGCTCGTGTCCAGGCCGCCACTCCGGTCAGGGCAAGGTTTTTGTAGAGCTTTAAGGACGAGGTTGTCAGTTGTTGATGGGTAGTAGTGAGGGACAGTGGAGAGGCAGTGGGAGAGGGCAATGGAACATTTCAGAGCCCCATGGGAAGGTCTCAGACCAGGGTTCCAGGTTTGGCCTTATCGTGTCCGTACCACTGCACGTCTGCCAGCTCTGAACACAAGGGGCTGCTGAGAAAACAGCTGTCACTGAAAGACCTGCAGAGAAAGACACCAGGATCAGACACATTTCAGATGACCCTTCTTCTATTGGTTCATGAGATAAATTAGTCCAAGAATCAAAATACTACCACCTATACGTTTGCCAGCGTTCATCTGCCAACGATGTTAGAGAATGTGGTCTGACTCAACAGATACATGGTTAAAAGTGTTTCTATTAGTGAAATCTGTCGGTGATGAGTCACAGAGAAGCATCCACAGCCAGAACACAGAACAGAGCACATGCAGAGTCCAGATGTAGATACAGCCAGAGAGAGAGAGGGTAAATGGCACAGATGCCTCTGCCATCAAAGAGCATTAACTTGTGAACCCTCCCCATTTTACGCTCCCAATTGGGACTAGTTTTTCATGTTTGTGACTGGTAAACAGATCACACTTACAGTATTTACTTATTTTGTAACTTCTTTATTTCATTCTGGATTTCTAAGGCTAACGTTTGGCCAAATTCTGCCAATAAAAGTTTATGTGCAGATTTGACACAGCTGTTGCATCACCTGTGTGCTTCAAGGTGCTTTTTCAAGTCTATGTTATTTGTTATTGCTGTGTTTTTGACCTTACAGTACCCTCTAAGTTTAAACCACTAGGAGGCAGAGCCCACAGACAGTACCTCTATGCATCAGAGCTGGGCTGAGGGGGAGATTGACAGACGTCCTCAGTAGGAGAGCTGTCTGCTGTGCCTCTAAACCAGGAGAAACGACACACACACAAGGAAAGGAGGGTTAGTATAGGAAGAGAGTGAAAGAAATAGATGGGGGAAAAGATGAGAAATGGGTGTGTGAGGATAGGGTATAAGGAGATGTAAGAGGTGACAGAAAAAACAATACAGGAAGAGTGAATGGAATGAACAAAACAAGTATCAGAGATGGGTAAGGGGAAACACAAAGAGATAGAGGAGAAAGAGGATGAAAACCCAAAAAGGAAGAGTGATATATTTTAATTGATTGAGAGAAAGGTTAAAAATAGATGTTAATAACCCCATAACATGTCTTAAACATCCTTTAGGATTAGATTAGAAGTTGATTCCGAGTCCTTGTAGAACAACAGCGTAATCAGTTGATACAGATATGACAGATGGTTAAAATCTGTGAGTACGCTAGAATTAGGATTAGACAAAGACTGTGAAAGAGAAACACAGAGGCCAAGATGCTGTTTGTCCTTGATTCGTTCATATCTGGGCTACAAACATCTCCTCACCCTGTTCTGTGTGTGTTAGTGTATATTGTGTCTTACCCGCTCTGCCAGTTGAGGATGTGCTGTGGGCTACAGGGGGGTGTGGGTGTGGCTGCCTGTTCGCTGGAGGGGGTCATACTCCTCTGGCTGTGAGGGGACGCAGCTATGGAGAAAACTGACAAAGTTAGTCACATGGGCTACAAAACAAACAGAATGAGATACACAGAGACAAAACAAACACATGTACAGAGACATGGCTGCACAGTCACACAACAAACACACATAATAGAGGCTACAATGAGCTGAATGGCTTGAGGAATTCCATCTATGCCTCTCATAAGGGGCTGGGGGGTTGTGTCCACAGTGACCGGAAGCCCACTTGGCTCAGGGATCAGGTTACACACACGTCACTGAACGCTCTGCTCTACAAACACAAGCCTCGTTGGCGCAGTAGGCAGCGCGTCAGTCTCATAATCTGAAGGTCGTGAGTTCGAGCCTCACACGGGGCAGTGTGCTTTTTGCATCTCAAGTAAACATGCCCTTACAAAAATACAAATTTAAACTAAGAAGACCTATTTTAACATAAGCTTGCCAACAGTCTCCTACAAGGGAAAAAGGTAGCAACTGATTTGAGTGAAACTCAAGAAATATAGCCATAAACTTTTAGACACAAAATGATTAAATGAAATATATAACTTCACCGTTACCACATTTTCCATTTCATAATATATAGCTATTTACCAATATATGCAAAAAAAAAACTGCCAATTGTTAATTTTCTTGTATTTTTACATGTATTTTTTTATATCAGAATCCAGTTAGTTTTACTTCCTGGAACATGAAGTAAAACTAACAGTTAAATCATGCTGAACCAGTAGCTTTATTTTAACCAGAAGGCATGAATTATTTTAATTCATGTGTTATTCATGTGAGTTTATTGTCCAACCACTCTGCCTCTCCTATCAAATGAACCTGCCTTTCTCTACCTAATTGACCTCTCATTGGTTGATACTTTTAAATAATGCTTCCACTGCACTATGTCCCAACCCAATGTCCTGTTTCAGGAGGAAATACATCAAATTTAGGAATCCAGTTGTTCTCAAAACAATTTCACTGTTAATTTAATAGGAGGTTTTCTGTTATCCCTTTATCCTCTTCTGATTGAGTGCTGACATACAAAAACTAGAAAGTCTCATTTTGAAGTTGCAACCTGTTCCCTGTCTGGGCTCAATATACAGTTATGGTCTCTGGAGAAAATATGTTCAAATACTCAACCAGAATGGTGTTTCTTTGTTTGGACCATTGAATAAAGAGCACGAAACACCAAAATACTCGTTAGGTTAAATGAACAAGGACAGTCTCAGGTTTCAGACAGAAGCACATGACCTGCTCTATTCTTGTTTCTACATTAGACAGGATGTAATGAGAACAGATGAGTCTACCCACCTGGTGAGCCCTTGGCGAGCGTTCCCACCCTACTCCCTCGACCATGTCCCAGAGTTCCTTGCTGTGACCCTGTGTCAGAGGAATTGGACCCCGAGTGTGAGTGACTCCTCTCCTTCAGGCTCCCTGAGGACCTCTGGTACCAGCACCGCAGCTCGTCTGACACTGCTGCCCTCCCCCCTCCTCCTCCGCCCCCTTCTCGCCCCAGCGAGGGAGTCCGTACGATCTGGGAGCGGGAGGGTGTGAGTCGGCCGCTCCCCTCTCCTCCCTCCTCTCCCCCCCAGGTCTCCTTATAGAGCCCCCCGGCCGTGTAGGAGCTAGAGGTCTTGAACTGTGCCTTGACGCTGTAGTGGCCCTCCTGGTCGCTCTCCAGGCTGCGCACCACCACAGCATTGGGGCTGCCTTCCACGTATAAGGGATACTCCTTGATACGGTATTGGGAGGAGGGCTGGCTCTGGCTGTGGAGGTAGACTCCATGGTGTCCCCCTCCTATCCCGCCCCCTGCTGTGCCTCCACCACAGCCATTCTTAGCTGCCAGGTTTGGCATGGAGCCGGAGTTAGAGGAGCCCAGGTGACCTGCAGACCTGGAGAGAGAACACAAGACAGTGCAGACATCAATTTCTGTCATTCCAGAGCAAGATACAGCTGTCATATTTCTTAATCTACATGGAGTAAATAACCTCACAAAAGAATAGGTGTCGAAAAAGCCTCTTCCTCTACTATCACCCCCCTCCCGCACCTGTGCCTTTGCCTCTGCCTCTGCCTGGCTTTGGAGGGTGAGTCCTCTCCGAGGGTGGAGTAGTTTGGGTTGCTGCCAGGAGCCAAGGGTCCTCCAGAGGGGTAGTAGTGCTCAGAGCTGCTCTGGCTGGTGCAGGACGAGCAGTCATCCAGTGGGTCAGAACCATTGGAGCTGCGGCCTGGGCCCAAGAAGAAGTCAGGGCTGCCCAGAGTGCCAAGGGTATGTGGGTGTGTGTCGGGGTCCGACGCCAACAGCTTGCCCTGGGACTCGAGGCTGGAGCTGCGGTTCCTAAAGTGCTGAGCCAGACTGTGCAGACGGGTGGGACTGATGTCCACTGACCTGTAAGACAGAAACCAAAGAAAAGATGGCATACAGGTGCTGAGCTACAGTGGAAGTGTAAATGTTAGGAATGTGCCAATATGTTTTTGTTGAGGCCAATACTGATAACCAATATCTTTCCACCTTTAACAGTTGATACTTATATGCATTTTTATAAGAATTGTAACACAAATGCAGGTGCACAACAGGATAATTGGGAAACTATTTTTTTGTAAACAAAAGACCATGTTAATTTCACTGTTGCTAATTTTAAAGTTGTATTAAGTGACATTACTAGAAAAAAGACCACACAAAATGCCAGTTTCACAATCAGGCAGAGGTGGCTCCAGAGGTGGGGGTCTTAACCACTTTGCTATGTCAAGGCACAACTGGATGATGAAGATAGAGAGACTGACCTGGTGGAGTGTACATAGTGTGGCGTCCTGGTCCTCAGGTCTGGGGTAGAGGGCATACTGGATTGAGAACTCCAGTGAGGGAGACTCCTGATGGGGCTGCTCTGCAGAGAGTTACTGCCCCCTGCTTCTGCACTGCCAGAGCTCGGAAAACGCCTGTGACTGGAGGGACGGACAGGGAAAGTAAACATTATTTGAAAAATATTCAGTCACACAGTCAGTAGGCAGAACACAGAAAAGTTGCCAAAACTATCATTCCATTTGAAGCCATTGTAAAACACTCAATAAACACACGCCTTTAACTGCATACCAGTTAATATAAATATGAATGAACAATGTCTTTGTTTAGCCACTATATAAGAACTATATTGCTTTGAAAATAACTATAATGACTATTTAAACTATTTAATTATATTTGTTTAAAAAAATAAAACAGAATACCACTCAATACCATTACCTACATATAAAAAAGATATACACACCAACATGCTAAAGACTTAAAGGGCTAATTAAGAATGAATTCCCCCGTACCTGGAGTGTGAGGAGCGTTTCTTGACTTTCTCATAGGGCTCGTCCAGCGATGACTCGCTCCACATCTTGGGTTTGATGGGAGATTTATCGTAGTCGGAGCGTGTGTAGTGCAGGTGTCGCAGGCCATCCAACGACTGTGGAGGAGGTGGCCGGCTGTGAGACGGTGGCCGAGGAGGGAGGCCCTTGTGTGGAGATGCTACTGGAGAGAAGGTGGGAGTACCTGTAACCTGGGGATCATCTGAAATGGAGACATCATTGGGTTAAGTTACAGCACTCTTGTTAATTTAGATGGGACAACATTTAAATATAAATGTCATAACTCACCGTCATCCAAGACCAAAGCGTCAGACAGGGAGCTGTCTTCAGAGCCAATATTGGCTTCTATAGGACAGAATAACAAAGATGGGGGTTAGAGAACACACTGAAGACAGTTTCTGAGGACAGCTGGCCTGCACTTTATATGTCAATGTTGTCAAAGTCTGTAGAGAATAGGAATATACTGTTACCCTCTATGATAAGCGATGCTCTCTGCGTTGGCTTCTTGCCAGAGCGGACCCGGTATTCATTGATAGAGTTCTCTATCTCCTGGAGCTTCTTCAGAGCATTCAGGTATGAGGTCTTCCTCTGCTTCTTCAGCTTTTTACTGCTCACATGAGGATCGGTGGCAAGACGCCTGGCTGCCTCTGTAATCTGGGACTGGATAGCAAACTCTCGCTCCAAACGCTCCAGCTCCTCTTCCTAAACACAAGCATGAACATACACAAACATGAATGTATGTGCACACATACATTACACAACTTGAGCAAAACAAACAAAACGGTACTGGACTTGCTCATTTTTAGGGACAAATGTCCACACACGAGCCAAAAAAAGCAAGACTTGGCTTGAAAACACGTATTCACACTGTAAGGCTCCCATGCTTCACATTTGCTTAGACACACACACACGTGGGTCCTTGCCAGAGAAAACACATTGAGGAAATCATCTATCAGTACTGCAGCCCCCCACTTTCCCACCACTGGATTTTACTGAGACTCTTCTGTCCCCCCAGTGATAACACCCCTCCATCCAACCCTCTCCTCTTCCTATAGAATGAACCCAATAACACAAACTCATACTCTGTCATGCTATATAACCTTATTGGGTATGTGACTATTTATCTTACTGGACATACTCTGCAGTATATGCAGCATTAACTTGTGAATGGTTATATGTGTGTGTGTGTGTGTGTGTGTGTGTGAGAGAGAGACTGCCTTTGGATCATTCGGGTCCAGAACAGAGTGTTAAAATAACAAGGTCCTTGTCTTAATGTGATTATAGATGAGAAAATAAACCAATAGCAGGCCTGTGACAGTCACACTGTATACTGTGCGTGTACTGCATACGTGCACAAAAATGTGTGAGCACACACATGCATGCCACAGGAGAGTCAGAGCAATGATTTATTCACATAAGTCAACATCTTATTGAACTACCTCAGTTCTAAGGAATCCCTCTCACTAACAGTTACTTCACACCACTGCCAGAGTGGCTTCTGTGTGTGCATGTGTGTGTGAGAGAGAGAAAGAGAGTGAGAGAGAGAGTGAGAATGTGAATATGTGTGTGTCCTGGAGGAGTCCAGATTGAAATACTCAGTGTAAAGAAAGAAACATCTTTCTGCTTGCAGGGTGGTTTTGTGATACTGTGTCCCTGGATTCTTTTCAATGCATACAACCTCAATGACACAGACACGCAGGCTCGTACACACACAGACACACACACAATCCTACTATCGCCACTTCCTGTGGTGAGAACACAGCCAGACTATTTTTAGAAGTTCTGCAGCTCTGGAAAATCTACCCGTGGCACAAATTGAAAAAAATAAGAGAGCGAGAGAGAGATTCAGCGCAACTACTTTTACAAGATCCAAGACTTCTTAGACTGCGGCTTTTCAATGTACCACTTCCTCTGCTTACTTAACAAATGATTAGGGATCAGTTAACTTATCATCACCTCAGTCACCATGCCATGCCATTCATATGTCAAAGACTAAAACTGTGTCTAATAGGTGGTAATATGAGTACAAAGTATGGGGTGTAGCTTGTTTTAAAAGGAGTTACTGCTGAAGCAACAAGCCTGGAGCTGTACTGTGTACCTCTACCCGCTTTTAAACACAATTTTTAAACTATAGCATGCATACCTACAGTGTCCATAGATATATTCAGAACACTGCAGCTGCAAATTAAGAGATTAACACTTTTAATTGACGAACAATGAATTCAAAATTTGACAGTCATTGCGGCCCACTGCCTGACACTGCTACAAAGGCATTCCTTTTAACAGTATTATTTCAAATAATTCAGTCTTATAATTTCCCAGGATTTATTTTCTTTTTACAGGTTTGGACAAAGTCTGTCACCAATCAAGTTTCAATTAGATGAATTGCAAAACTATGTGACTGACAGGGGTTGGTGGTGACTGTTTACATTTATTTTCAACATTAAAACCATTTTTCAAACAAGATTTACATTTATCAGCTGTGTTTCACCACAGTCGTTTATTTGTGGGTGGGTGGGTGTATATGAATATAACCAATGCTACATTCTGAGATAGACCACCACTTTGTTTTTATTTCAGGTTAGCAGGGAGATGGGACAGAGTAACAAAGTAAGGAGAACAGAGAGCTGGGGCCTCACCTCTCCCTTAGGGAGGATTTTCTGCTCATCCAGTTTGAAGGCGGTGCCGATCTTCCTCCTCACTGTGGGGGGCTCCTCTCCCGGGTCCAGAGGATACTCCTTTGGGAGCTTTCCTGTCAGCTCCTGGTAAAGAGAAGGAGACAGAAAGAGAAATACAGTGAGAAAAGCAGAGTGAGAAAGTATTCAGGATTTCAAAATATTTGACTAAATGTGTGTCTGCCTATCTGCCTGTGTGTATGGTCTTACCGCTTCTCTGATGCAGATGCTCTTGAGTTCCTCTAGTCTCTGTCTTAGCGTTTCCTCCAGAGCTTCCTGCCTGGCCCTGAGAGCGGCCAGCATGTCCTTCTTAGCTGTTTGGGAGCTGTCTGACTCCTGGGAGCCTGAAGGGAACAGATGACAGAAAGTGTGAGTGTGTGTGTGTGTGTTTGGAGTTGTGAGGACTTGTTCTTTCGAGGCAAACTGAGGCGGAGGTGGGGGGAGAATTTGTATGCACCTGCTGGCCTCTCAGGATGTTTACAGGGAAGTGAACGGAGCGTTCTGATAAGGAGACTCGGCTCTGGTGGTGTGTTTGTGCAAGTGTGTATGTGTATGTCCGTTTGAGGGAAGGGGCAGTTTAGGACAAAGTCTGTGACGCACAATCTCTCAGGCCCCCCAAATGGTGCCAGTCTTGTTTGGACCATGCCTTGTTCACAACAACACCGACACTCGCCCTCACACCACTCTCTTGTTCTCTCTCTGACTGACCTTACATGGTTTACTTTGTGCTCAAATACAGCAACAATGAATCACTAACCAAAGCTTTGTCTGCTTTCTAAAAACATAGATTCCTACATACAGAATCAACTGCTTGGCATCCTGTTGCAAGATAAGGACAGTGTCTGTCTTAAGGTTGATGTTATTAATAATTCTATATCTTCATTAACCAGGTATAAAAATCTAATTGTAACCATCTGCCATTTCTTGCAGATGAAATACATTCAAACTGGTGTTGCTGGTGTGCCTCATTTCTATCCATGAAGGGCTTCAAATGAGCTGTATCCAGCTGTCAAGACAGCCACACTCTGACTCTGAGATGTGAGAGAGGCAGCAGAAAGGGGAGGCGCATAAATATGACATCACAGGTCCTGTGACATGTTATTGTTGCCGGGCAGAGACGGCCTCCAGCCAGAGGTGCATCATGAAATCAACATGGTGACACTACACCAAGGAGACAACTGACAAGATACAGACAGATGAGACAGAGACGC
>OMKZ01026606.1:13119-23480 GCA_900302535.1 Neoniphon sammara
CATTGCATTTTGCAGATTGGTGTTCCTGGAGGTGGAGCTGCTGCGGAGGCAGAAATAATTTGGAGTGAATTAACCTTCAACGAGCAAAGCCAAACAGTCACAGTTTTATGGCTAAATAACTAGGGATGCACTTATACTGATGCTGATGCCATTTTTGGAGCACGGAAGACAATATTTACAAAATGGTGATGAAAAGAAGGATTTTATATCAATTAGTTTGTCTAATGAGCCCAAAATAAGGGTCAATTAAGGGCCATTTAGACTCAACTTACAAAAAAAAAAAAAAAAAAAAAAATCTAATAAATACGCAATTTAACCATGAATCAAGCATATAGACTCAAGCCTGGCTGAAATTTTGTGAGTTGAGTCTAAAGTGTCCTCATTGCTGTTTTCCATTGATGAGAACCACATAGACTCAACTATCAAATTTTATGCTTATTCCACATTTTGCCAGTTGAAGGGCCCTCACTTCATTCTACCTTCGGCAATTTTACATATTGCCCCTTTAAGACTTCAGTACACTGGCTAAGGTGAGGCGTAAGACAGGAAGCAGCTGAGATTATGAAGCCTAACAGTTTTGTTATCCATTAAGTTGTCTAAGTTAGCTAGTTATCCAACTGCACCTCCAAGATCACAAATGTCATGAATTGTCCTGAACTGATGAAAAAAGATTTAGATTTTTTTTTTTAAATTTATATCTTTACCCGGAGTCCCTCCTTGCCATTAAATTGTACCAGATAGTGAACATGCACTTCTTTCTTTGGCTCCACCAAGATTACATTTGCTTGCACAGTAGCTGCCTCAGAGAAATGTTTGTATAACCAAAACTCTAATCTGTTCAAATCTGATGCAGTACTCCAGTTACTTTAGATTCCCAGATCTTAAAGTTTGCAATTTGTATATCATGTATCTGTTTATTAGGAAGTGATCATCTTTAGTATGCAAAACGGTTTTTGATTCTCACATTAATCATTAACAAATGAGATTAAATTAATTGGAGTGAAATTAGATCCCTTATAAGTTAGATATACTTAAGTAAATTACGTCTGACTTAAAACCTTGCCTGCTTGGCCATATTAAATGAAGTTTATAAATAGTGAATGAGATTCATGTTCACTTAGTAGCACGTGCCTTTGTTTTTACACTTTACTTACTGCTTGTCGGTCCCCGGGGAGAAATTCAGTTACTGACTTATCAGCCTCGATGTATCTCATCTCTTCCTGCTGTTAACGTATTAGTGTCTCCCCTAGAAATTGATCTGAAACCACAAAGGTTTTGTTTACAAACCAATTGATGCTGTCTGAATAATTAATAATTATTCCTCTGTGCCCATGAGGAATGCATTCAAGTACAAGGAAATCAATATAATATACTTAATATTATTTAATTAATCATTATTTAGCATATTGTCTTTATTACTCACCAGTGAATTTGTAATGACTTTATGGCATTTTTTTGTTTAATATCCTATGGTATCAACATAATATTCTCATAATATTTCCATATGGACATGTAGTGTGTATATGGTGCTCAGAACTACACCAATATGCCATAAAGTGACCTTGTTGCACTTTATGGCATATTTTTTAAATCTTTGATGGCATTACTATAATATTTCTGTAATATTCTCATATGGAGTTATAGTTTTTTGCCCTAATACTTAGTTAAAATGTTTTTATCTTCTACCGTATGGCATTGTATTATTTGTATTTGTATTATGTTCTGCGACATATGTTTTTATTTATCTAAGGTAGGTGACATGTCATTTTAAAATTTATTTATATTTTTTCTGTGATATTTGTATAGTATTTGTTAATTAAACCACTACTCTAGTTCTCTTTTGTGAGGGAAGCCTTTGAAAAAAACAAACAAAAACAAAACAGCCTCCTGTGCCTATTTGTAAGTGTAAGACATCTTGGCTGCAAAAACCTCCAGTCAGCAGGAGCGAGTCAGCTCTTTGGGAGATATCATGTGAATATCAAGTGCTTGAAGACATAATAATTGCACATCCCAAGATAGATAAGCGCAATGACCTTATAACATTAATGTGGACCTCATATCATTATATTAAATTATTCCAGTAGTTATCACCAGTACTACCTTTTGCAAGGAAAAATCTACTCTGTACAAAATAACCTTTTCTTATTCGAAGACAAAAAGATCTTGAAGTCTTGATCTTGATCTTATAGTCTACACACATCAAAAAGCAATATGTCAAACTTTTATAATTTTTTTTTTTTTTTTTACTATCATAATTTATTTATTAGGCTTATACACTAACCAGTATATTATATTTTGCATACAGTAGCCTATATTTTAGTATACAGTATATGAAATTACAAATTTGTATCAAAATATTTTATTTTCTAGAGATGTTTAAAAATATGTCAAAATGCCAAAAATGTATTTGTACACCTGAGTGACTTTCTTTGGAAATATATTTTGGACAATGGAAATCCATTTTCTCCTCTTATTATGCATGCAGGCTGTCCACAAGTATATTGTCCAATGTATTTTGCCTACTTAAAATAGGTGTAACCTGAACCTGAACATGAACAAAAATGTATTTGAACATGAAGATGACTGAAAGACTGAAACTACATTTTAAATATTTTTCGGCCAGTTTGTGTCTATTTTTAAACACACTTATCTAAAAATATTCTGTAGCATATAGGCTATGGATGTATAGGTGCCCTACTTACAGATAAAGTAAGCTATGTTGTCAACAGTGCCTAAGAACATCTTTAACCGGCATGCAATGCAAAATACAATATATGTAGGAATCATTCCCATCTGCATGTACCCTGCAGTTTATCTCTATTTTGAAACCCATTGCCTACTTAACACTGTGAAGTGCGGGCCTGTGTGAAATGTATTTTTTGCAGTATAGGATGTATGCCAGTGTAATTGCCTCCCTCCTCCCTTGCAGAGGGGCGGGGTTCACATGGCACATAAACACTAACAGAGATCTGCAGATGCAACCCGCTCACTCGGACTTTGTTTCTGCCCACGCCGACCGATATATCATCGCCGTCAAACTATAACATCTCGTCCACTTTTGTATGTTTTATATATTTAGCTGCACAGGGACAAGGTTTATTCTCCTATTTATTTCTTAATAAACATATCGGAAATCATCTCCGTACAGCAGGAGTCAGTCGGATCTTTTTTGAAAGATAAGCTGTGACTATCGAGAGCTGGAAGAGGACGTAAGAGCTGTATGTCCTGTTATATGTAAGTGTAATAACCATGAAACATTTGTTGAGGTTTAATTTTAGTACATTGGGCAAGTCAGCTAAACAGCATCTCGTTTATTAACCTTCAGTAGGCCTGTAATATTCCTGAAATAGTCGTATAGGGACTTCTATGTGTCTGTGGAAGTCAATTGTGAGTTTATAGTGACTTTACAGTAGTTAATGGTATTTTTTTCCAATCTCGTATGGTGTTAATTTTTCTATAATATTCCCACAGGGACATACATATATATGGTGCTCAGGAGTGAATGTATAGTGACCTTATTACACTTACACTATATGCATTTTAATATAAAAGATGGCATTGCTGCAATATTTCTGTAATATCCCTGAGTTTTTTTTTTGTTTTGTTTTGTTTTGTTTTTTTTTGCTGTGATATATGTACCGTGTCGTAAAAGGTATCATAAGATTAATTCTTTTTTTTTTTTCCTTAAGGGTGTAATAACACTCTAGAGTTGTGGGCTCCTGAGAACAATTCACTTATTGATAATGTGAGCAATAAGGATGGTGTGATTTTTTCCAGGTGCTTTGTGTGACATACATAGCAGTCCCATTATCTGCTGTAGTGGACTTTTGCCTTAGGCTAGTGTACACTGTACAGTAGCTTACTTTAATTTCCCTTATGTTGAAAAGATTAATGTCTTGGATTTTCACTTTTTGCCTCATTTGTGCAAAAGAGTATTAGTGTTTGCCAAACCTGACACCTAACCACTTCAATTAATTTTTCAACATAACTTGCAAATTAAAAATACAGCAACTCCCTTACTTACATTATGCATTATTACATCCTGGGCTGTGATTGGCTGCAGTTCTCTGTCTCTCTGTGTGGCAACAGCCTTCCCATCCACCCAGCAACCCCCTATTCCTCATGCTGTGGTGATTCTCTGCCTCCGAGGGCCTTTTCTGCAGCATCCAGCGTGGTAACCATGGCAACGGCAGCCTGACCCTGGGCGTGCTGCTGCAGTTACTACAGGCTTGACCTGAATTCCCCACCACATCCTAGGCAGGCAGACATGACTTGGGCAACTGACCTGCTTCCCACTGTTGGCGGTCAAGTAGTGTGGTTCCCACTGTGCTTGCCTCGGGTGCCAGCGAAACCCAAGGCGCCAATATGCTGCTTGTTCATGGATCAATAAAGTCAGCTATGTTTGGGCTCTTGTTGTACATGAAGTCAGTGAATGGCTGTAATGTTATCCCATTCCACTGCATTTGCAAAAATAATGCAAATGATAGGAGAAAATTAGCTTGAAGCTTTTGTGGGCAGCTGAAGCAGCTGCAATCAGGCCTCTAGTCCACAACACTTAAGTCAAGGAAAAGCCAACAAACACTTATAATAATAATAATACTAATGATAATAATACATTTTATTTGTATAGTGCTTTTCATGGTACTCAAAGACACTTTACAGTAAAAGAAATAAAATCACATGAAATAAACAATTGTACAAAAAAGTGAGGTGGAATAAATTAAGAAATTGAATAGATGTTGATATGACAGCCTGCACCCATGTTTAAGCACTGGTAAATATAATGCCAAATTGAAAGCTGAGATGATGTCTGTAGTCATCCATAACTGCTGCATCATTTTGTGAAATCAGTATCTAAACATATTTTTGTTATCAGTTTAAAACAATTTCCAAAGTGGTCTTTGTATGATTTTTTTTTTACCATGCTATGATATCACTTTGTGAGACTTTTTGTTCTCATTTAAGTTGAGGTGGAACTTGGCCTTCTTTAGCATGTTCCTGTCTGTCAAATATTTCTGGGATATGCTCTGCCAGAAATCAAGTCCCATTGCACCTGTGGAGTAACCCAATATAAATCACTTACACAGTACTCTTGCTTTTGTCTTCTTATTATATGATCTGGGCCTATTTTGCACCTCATTTCTTGAGAGATAAATGAACAGATGTTGTGGATTTAGACGTCGCTGACAGAAAACGAGAGCGTTCACGGAGTGATCCCTGCACAGCCCACGGCTCAGCTGTAAGCTCCCTGAGGTGTCAGCTCGCTGTTGGAGCCAGACTGTGTAGGAGTGCCTATTTCTGTCCTTCCTCCGAGGAACTAAAGCCCTCTCTCTCTGTACAGTATCCGCCACCCAGTGCAGCATAACAAAAGTCAGCTCACGCAGCACAGTCAGCCTCTTTGGCCCTCTGTCTGCTCGTCCGTCCATTGTGATCCCTTTTCTGGGCCTTTTCCAGCTTAGCATGCAGGCTCAGGGTGCCTCAAGATGTCAGATTACCAGCTAACAGGGATGGCCACTGTCAGTCAGTGTCTGTCAATAGAAGCAAGTCAGGCTAATGCAATCCTGCCACTCAAAGAAATTGGAGTTGGAGCTTGCTTAGCTATTATGCCAAGCTGTGGAGTACATTCCTTAAGCTGTGTATGTATGTTTTCAAGCCAATGTGAAAGCAGTGGAGATTGCAGCCTGTAGATGCCTGTTCTGACCTAAGAAAAGACTTAATTTATTTCAGTTGTCTTTCAAGATGTCTTTTAAGAGCAGTCCATTGTCTGTCTGCCTGGGGCCAGGAAGGTCTGGCTGCCCTGTAACCATGTGAGTCAGATGCAAACAATACTATTCTCTGTCTCCTCTGCACCGCTCCCTCTCAGCAATCAGACTGGAATCAATAAGGCATTTACAGTCAGTGACCCACATCTGCTACTCTCGCATGTTAGGGTGTCGATGTAGTATTTCATCAGTTGTATATATCTGAACTTGTGAAATTCCCTCAGTCCTCAACTGCATCGGATTGGACATTGATTGATGTGCATGATGTCAGTGTTCTTGATGGATGTTGCTGTCTTCAGCCTATTTTAAGACTGCTATTTTTTTGTTTGTGTTGTAGATGTGATGGACCAGCAGAGAGCGCTGCATTCGGGTTGCCTGGTCTCAGGGGTTCGCACGCCTCCCGTCCGCCGCAACAGCAAGCTGGCCAGCCTGGGACGCATCTTCAAGCCGTGGAAATGGAGGAAAAAGAAAAACGAGAAGCTGAAGCCCTCGGCAAGTGAGTGTGTGAAGTGTAGTGACAAAAGACCGCTTGAGCAGGCTCGCGCTCACATCAGTGGAAGTAAACGCTGGATGGTTTGCACATGAATGGTTTGGGAACGCTCAGTGAATAAGAATATGGAGGCTGGGTTTGTTAATGGACTCGAGCTGTTTGAATTTGTTTTCATTTGCATGCAATGTTGTGGACTTGTCTCATAAATGGAGATTGTTTGTGTTGTTTAGTGCTGGAGAAGAAGGCAGCTGTACGACAGAGCCGAGATGACCTCGTCAGGAGGAACCCCGGGGAGCTGGAGACAGGTGCAAAACGACAGGGCATGGATGAGCGCACACACATAACTCTGGGCTTATTACAGTTCAGTTGTTCATGTCATTTTGCCATATGATGCACAATCGCTGTGCTGACCCATTCCTATCTACTATCCTCTGTCCACTGTATGTAGAGTCGGATCTTGCTTGTGGGGGGAACAGCGAAGACCCAGACACCCCGACGCACTCAGACGGTGAGGACAGAGACGAGGAGCCCATGGCACCCTTGGCCAACGCCATGGAAGACATGACCAGCGATCTAGATCCCTCAACAGGTAAATCAACACCAGGAAGTCTTATACTGGATAGATCAGAGGTTCTCAAAGTTCGGTCCTGGAACCTTCATGAGTCCCAGAGGTATGGCCAGCAAAATGAGGTTTACCATGACTGTTATGACTAAGAATGACTATTTAGTACATATTACAAAGTCATATTAGTTATGAGTTAGTCATGTCTAACAGCAAAAGTATTCTCACACTGGGACCCTTGGGACAAAATCAAAGGTCCCTGGATCTAATTTATTTACGTGTCCTAAACAAAATAATATAAAGATTTTTGGGGACCTTTGGGCTAGACAACACTCATAAAATGCAGCAGCATATATGTCAAAGAGAACATTTTTTTTATTTTTAAGAGTTATTTAATTAATTAATTTAATTATTTTAGGTTTTGTTTTGCTGGAAAAGCAGTCAAAACTCCATGGCACAATAAAGACAACAAGAGGTGACTAGTTGGCTCTATAAACTGTGTTATCCTCCGTCCTACATGTCCTCTTCGAATTTTCTGGTGGGGTTAGAGGTAATGAAGAGGTTCAGCCATTGTTGATGTCCAGCATTCTTTAGACAAAGCACTTGCTTCTTATTGATTAGGAGCCACTTTTGTAATTCACTCTTAAGTTTCCATGCCATTTCTTGTGTGTCAAGATGATGTCCACCTGAGACAGGAATTTAATTTATGAAAATTTGGCAGATCTACAGAAAATAATGGAGATGGGATGCTTTTCTTTAGAGCATCCAGATTTGCTAATTTAGGCTGCGAAAACAGGAGTGTTTATATTTTAAAATCCTGCCTAGTTGAAGTCTGGAAGTTTCTCTGATTGTTTCTCTTATTGACCACTAGATGGAGACAGAGACTATGAAAACACACCCCAGCTTACCGCAGTTGTCTCATTTCAGTACAAGATTTGACGGAGGATTCAAAGACAGGTGGAGATCAAAGCCAGAGTGAGGAGGGAGAAGACGACAGCACGTCCCTAACTGACCCCAGTGATGACCAGCCCATGGGGAAAGTGGAAGCCGTGGAGGGGAAACAGGAGACAGTGGTGGCCCACCCTCAGAGACGAGCCAGCACCCCTCCTCCGCCCAACCTGCCAGTCAAACTGCTCACCAGACTGGGCAGCCTGGAGGGTGAGTCTGCCAGGGCAAAGCTGTATCTCACATACATGATGAGATGTCCCATTACTCTACAGCAGTACAGTATATGTTCAGTATCTTAAGATTTTTGTTTTTTCTTTACCAGGCCCTCATACAGTACCAGTGAAAAAGTCACCAGCCACCTTGCCCAGGAACTTCACACTTCCCAAAGACCCTCAGGGCTCCCTGCTGCGAGGTAGGATCTCCACCCCTACTGGGTCACCTCACCTTGGGGCGCTACACCCACAGCTGCCCCCTAGCTGCATCATTGAGGAACTGCACCGTGCCCTGGCCACCAAACATAGACAGGATAGGTAAGAAGCCAATATAGGATGGGCAGGATCGCCAAGATGTTTGTGCATTTTATAACCACTGTGAGTTTTGTCATTTGTGTTTTGTAGGCATCACCATGTTGTTTGTAACAAGGCACTTCTGAGAACAATATTTTTGCATTTTTAAGAACAGGAGCAAAGTATAGTTTTTGTTCATGTTTTAATTGGACTTAAAACTGATGTTTCAGACTCCTGGCCTTGAAGGTTTCTTTACATTTATTTTTAGCTGTTATGGTTGGTTGTGGCACTGTCCTCTCCCCTTTTAGTGATTTTTTGGAAAAAAAGAAAGAAGTAAAAAAAATTTTTAGGGAAAAAAAGTCAAAACACTTTTGCATTGCTGCATTCTGCATTAGGCTGTGCTGGGGTCCACAACCATTTAGAACATGGAATAACTAAAACTCAACTCAAACAGCATATCCCCTCCGAACAGAGACACACAGCGTAATTTGGATTAAGGCTAATACTTTTTCTGTCTTGTCAAATGCTGTTTTTACTTTGCAGCTTATACTTCACTATAATACTGCTATAATAGGATAGTGCAGCCTGTGTTTAAAGAAGCCACCTTTCTTAAAAAGCATAATCTTTGTTAGATTTTTATTCACCAAACTCCAGTTTTTTTATTAATCCCATAATTTGTGGAGTGGTTGATTTCTTCTGAGGTCAGTGTCCATTTCCTTGTTTTTAATTATTTAGACTCTCTTTTTTAGAAAACTCCTGACACATTCTTTGAGTATCATGGCCATGCTGCTGTCATCAGAGGGCCTTCTTGTGCTTTGTGACCCTAGTTTCCAGGCGAAGGAGGTGCGCTCGTCTCCAAAGCGCCGTTTAGACGGTCGTCTGTCGCGTACGTCCAGCACAGAGAAGGAGCCCGCTAGCGAGTCAGAGAGCAAGAAGGAATCTGATGAGAACAAGGAGAACCGGCGTCTAGACGAATACTACAGCGACCAGGACAGCTGGAATGAGTCTGTCATCTCTGGTAGGCCTCACATGTGCTATAATATTTGCTTTACTATCATCTGCCTCTTAATGTACAAATCCAACAAAATCCGGGCACCCTGTCAATGGATAATGAAGCAGCGTAATCTCTGGTGATATTTGTTTACAGTGTGAGTATGACAGGGAGATTTACAATGATGATGAATAGCAGACTTACTGGTGTTAAGTTTCATCAGCCCGTCAACATCTGCTGTGGTGGCCTAATTCTTGTCTAGTCATTCAGCCAATGGCGTCACAGTATGTGGGTCATAAAGAGCACACAGCCATCCAAGGTTACTATGTCTATGGCTCTTAAAAAACAAATAAAAAAAAAGCTTAGTGGTAGCACTTTACTTGAAGTGCATTTCGATGCATTACAAGCAGATTATAGATAGTATTTTCTTACATCAGACAAACATCATAGAATTACACTGATTTTAATATCATGTCATTAGCAATACAGTTACCCCATAAATTATTCACCTCTCAGAAAGTTTTGCACATTCTGTATTCTGCCATATGCCCTGATTATAATAATATACATAAATGTTTCAGGGGCATCGTTTCAAATGTAAACAAGAAGTGCTTGCCACTCACTTCTGTGATAAGAAATTCTGTGTAATCCATATAAGAAGCCAGTTGTACAGTATATACATTTTTACACAATTACATCATTAAACAGAGCCACAAAATGAACAGCTATATGTGCCACGTGTTTCTATTTTGTTTTGATTTAACATGGTTGTGTGTCAGGCCTTGAGAACGAGCACAAAGGCACAGTGTGTGGCGATTAGTGTGAGTTTAGCAGGTTTTAGCTGGAAAAGTATGTCTGGCAGGACAAAAAATTCTTAACCTTAATTTGTGTGCCGCCACCACCAACAGGCACCCTGCCACGCAGGATGAGGAAGGAGCTGCTGGCCGTGAAGCTTCGGAACCGGCCCAGCAAACAGGAGCTGGAGGACCGCAATATCTTCCCCGTCCGCAGCGACCAGGAGCGCCAGGAGATCCGCCAGCAGATAGAGATGAAGCTGGCCAAGTGAGTCACTCTGTGTGGACCCACATCAGCCTGTCATCAG